>CABHPH010149512.1:0-44931 GCA_902168325.1 Peromyscus nudipes
ATATATTTCAGTACAAGATGTTGAACCTAGGACCTCACACATCTCAGTCAAGTACTCCACTACTGAGCTACACAGCCACCCTCCCTTCTTCTATGTTATATCTGGAGATAAATCCAGATTCATCTCAATATCATTACTTACCATAGAAAAAGGTGTAAGCTGTACTATTCAGCATCAACGGAGTACTTACTGCATATCCAGCAAAATTTTAAGCTTGTATATGTTACCTCAATTACATCTTACTTTAGCCCTGGAAGTAGCTACTATTGTTAGCCCATTTTATAGAGTAGAAACTGAGACCACAGGGATTAAGTAATTTACCCTCAAGTATCAGGCTGGTTCCAGAGCCAGGGTTCCTAACAACTCTTGGCTCTAAGCTGAAGCACACCATAGCATGTAGGACATCTTACGTCTATAAAGGAAAGCCAGGCAGGATAACGTCCTCAGTGACCCTTTGTGTCAGCTATTTGGAAACTGGGAGAGCATTTTTACTCTCTCAAGCAGGTACACAGAAGTTTCTTGGCAAAGCTTTCCTGTCCCTTTCTTTTTTTTAAAATCTAATATGGAAGATTGAACTGAGAACCTCTTGCATGCTAGTCATGTATTACCACTGAGTCCCAGCCCCTTGGTGGAGCTTTTCTATGCCTACTACCTCTGAGCTTTGCCTGAGAGTCGAAGGTAAGTCCTAACTAATCCTCTGAGTGAAATCCGAGTCCGTGTCCATTGTTTGTACTCACTCAGAGAAGACTTTTGGCCAAGTGTTCTCTCAGGGAAGGGAGATGTACTTCTCTTCTGGTGAACGCCCCACTCCCTAGTAGTCTAGAGAACTTCTAGTACCCACCATGCACTCCTAGAGCATTCTGAACGTTTCCTTCATAGCATTTTGCTGCATTTGTGCAGGATCTCTCGGCCTCACCAGATTGTAAAGCTCCACCAGGGCAACTGAGTCTGTGCCACCCTGTGTAGCATCCCAGAACCTCACACAATGTGTAGCATAGAGCAAGCTCCAAATAGCTGCCAGATGTAAGAATACTACAAATGACACCCTTTGGTCATGCTGGTAAAATACTGCCACAAGCTATGAGATAAATCTGCTTTTCTGAAATTTTATATATCCAGTTAAATTTTCAGATAGAGATTTTTCAATGTACAATTTTAATAATTTTTGAGTTAAGAGTAACAACCAACTTTCCATCATGGTTAAGAACACCAGGTGTGGAGTTGGTCGGGTTGGTTCTTACCCTGCAACTTACCTCACTTGCTGCATGGTGGTGTGCTGGAACCTTGGTGTGTTCAATTCCCCCTGGACAAAGGGGGCTAACCCCATGGTCAAAGCAATGGTAAATAATGAAACGAGTTAACGGAGTCTTCAGAACTAGATCTGGTGTGCGGGAACTCCCTACATGTCTTGGCTATTACTATCAGGGTGCTATCCGCTTGGGGCTCAGTCAGGTCTGCTACAGATTTTTGTTGTCCCTGAGAACAGGCTAGGAAAGCAATTGAACGCCATCTGGGTCCTCTGTCTCTGCTGTTCACTTTCCTCAAGGGACCACAGAGAGTCTTCCCACTCTTCACCCCCAAGTGTCGCTCATTCAGTGCAATGTGACCTCTGGGGAAGCAGAGCATTCCTGGTCTTTTGAGGCCTCTGGTGAGTTGCCTGTTTGATTGGCTGCCTGGTTGCATTGTATGCTCCAGAAAAATCCTTCTGATTCAGAGAAACCGACTTTACACACAGCAAATCCTTCAGGCCCTTTATCGGCTAGTTCCTCTCTCCTACTTCACCCTAATCCCCATCTTCATCTGAATATTGAGGTTCTTCCCATATGCCTCCACAGGACAGCCACCACCTTACTTAACTCTCTAAAGTTTGTCAAGGTATCTCAAAAGGCCAATGATTGTATATTATCTACTTCCCTGGGTATAACAATGTTAACTCAAGGCACAGTAAAAAGCCAGACACTTTTTAAAAAGCATGCCTGTAATCCTTAGGGCAAAGGACACGAGGATCAAGAGTTGGTGTCCGGCCTGGGCTAAAACAAACAAACAAACACACAAACAAACAAAAACAAAAAACCAGCTCTGTCTCAATCAACAACAACAACAAATAATGAAGTTGGTAACTTCCTTTTACAGATGAAACTGAGGGAGAAGAGAGGTTGAGGAATGTGTCCAGGGTCGCGCAGCAGACCCAGGTTTTGAACCAGCTTCTAGACTACCCCTTGATGACCATACTAGACTGCTTTTGAAGGCTGTTCTCCCACTCCTGTTCCCCGAGGAAACTCTCCATCAGCTTCCTCACAGTACCAAATGGAAGGCTGATGAAGAGGCCCACAGAGACGTGTGCACAAACTCAGGCAAGCGGGGGACAGCTGGAGTCAGCTCTGAAACTGGGATGCACAGAGTTTCATGCTGGAAGGAGTTTCTGGGTGTGTGCACTCGTGTGCATGTGTGTTATGTAATATACATATTCACGTGGGTACGGGCACTTGTGTGTACGTGTAGAACACGTGGAAGCCAGAGTTCAATATTAGTTGCCCAGCTTATTTTTTTGAGACAGAATGTCTGTCCTAGTTAGTTTTGATTATTAACTAAATACAGTCCAGGGTTATCTGAGAAAGAAAGCCTTGACTGAGGAATTCTGTAGATCATATAGATGGGCTTGTGGGCATATCAAGAAGGTTGTCTTGATTATGAACTGATGTAGGAGGGCCCAGTCCACTGTGGACAGCACCATTTCCTGGGAAGGTGGTCTTAGGCTGTGTAAGAAGCCCAACTAAACATGAACCTGTGAGCTAGCAAACTAGCAAACATCATCCTCCAATGGCTCCTGCTGTGCTTCCTTGGCTGTGAGGGAGTTCTCTGGTCACATGTGTTGCTACAAAAAATAGTATGCAGTCCTGCTTTCAGGTTCCTGCCTTGACTTCCCCCAGGGGTGAACGATTGACCGGGAAGTGCAAGCCAAATAAACCCTTCTCTCCGTAAATTTCTTATGGTCAGAGTGACTTATCATAGCAATAGACGGGAAGCAACCTGGAGCTCCTTGATTCTCCTAGGCTGGCTGGCTGCCAATCTCCAGGGATCCACCCAATATCCACCCCCAACACACACCCCGCACTACCCTTACAGACATGCTGCCGTGAGTGACTGACTTTTACCTGGGTTCTGGGGCTCCAAACTCAGTTTCTCCTGTTTGCACCACAAGGGCTTTACTGTCCGGCCCGTCTCCCCAGCCCCTGAATGAAGTTTTGATTTACCAGCTGTGGAAAGTTAAACGGGAAGAAGAAGATGGCCCGTGCCTTGTGTGGTTGTTTTGAACAATAAGTAAACGCTTGATTCTTTTTCTCTGCTTTATTTCGGCTTGTTGTCTGTTCCATCACACTTTCAGGACACAGGATCAGCAGTGTTTTTGGAGTGAACATCCAGGATTTGGGGATTGGAAGGTCCGCTGTGAATACCACTGCATTTCCCCTCCTGCACAATCACAAAAGGAGTGTTTTCTTCTCTGTGGCCTCACTTTCCTCGTCCTTAAAATTATTATTAAAAAAACCCTTTCACTCCCCGAGATAGAGCCTATGAAAGAGCTCTGTACATTCTAAATGGAAAACACAGTATATACAGAGATTAAAAGCCTCTCCAAATCTGTTACCAAGACTGTTCATTGGGCTGCCTTGAAAGGCCTTCAGACTTACAGAATCTTTAACCCTAGAAGGTCCTTTTGTGAGTCTTCTAGACCTTTTGGTTTTCAAGATCTCTTTATCAAGACAGATCTCTCAAAAATACAGGCCCCAAAGTGGGCGTTCCATGAGTGTTTGGGGAATCGGAAATCGCAGAGATACGACCGTGGAAGTCAAGGATCTGAAAGGCGGTCAGGAAGGTAGACAGTCAAACTTCTGAGGAATGACCTGGGCAAGAACCAGGACTTCCAGTAGATGTGTCTGGGACAGATTCAGTATTAAGTAAAAAGAGAGTATTCTTTAGAAGACCGCACCGGAAGAGTGAAGCAACTACTCTAACAGGAAAAGAGGCAATCGGGGAGGGACTTCGGGCCATTTTAAGCGACTGATCAGAGGAACTGGTAACGCAACAGGTGGTGGGGCAACTTGCTGACTTGGCTTGAGAAAGGCTTATTCTCCCGGGCAAGGTACCAGGCCTTGAGTGGGGGCGAGAGGAGGAGTTTATGGGGAGGTAAAAAGGAGGAAAGCAAAGAGAGAGGTGGGCTGGGAACCGTGGCCTGGTTTGACTGAATGTAACCAGTTTGTATAACTGCAGTCTTGTCTTGGCTGCTTCCGGCCCCGGAGCCCTAGAATGGCACACAATCCACTTAGTTAACTCAGCAAACATTTACAGGCCTGAGAATGAATTCCCCGCAGTGGACCCACGTGGGGATTGCCAGCCTTGGCGAGCCTCCTGCCTAGCAACCAGCAGAGGGCGGAAGAGACACGCAGATGCTAAACCTTGCACAGCCCACTGCCTAGCTTCCCCGCAGGGGAAACTGGGTCACTTGGTCCTGCCAAGTGCCAACACTGCCGAGGTGGACACATTGGGGTTCACCACAGGAAGAGTGAGGCCTCCCACACCACCTTGCCAAGGCTACTGGAGCATTCCTGCCTCTGGGGTTGCAGAAGTCACCCCTGTTTATAAAAGGAAGGATGAGACAGATAACAGGACTTGGTTTATTTTGCTTGAAACAGCTTGCTGTAGCACTTGTTTGGTTTTTAAGATAAATTCTCACTTTGTGCTCCAAGCTGGCTTGAAACTCATGGTCCTCCTGCCTCGAAATGCTAGAATTACAGGGGGGCACCATTGCATGTGGGATGGCTCAGGGTTGGGTCAAGAAAGCTAGAGAGCACTCTTCCGGCAAACAATTAAGTAGCAGGGCAGGACGCGTGCCTCGTGCTGGGTTTTGAGCACAGGGGAGGCCAGACCCTCCAAAGCACTGATGGATGGGGCAGATTGCCTCAAGGGAGTTTACAGAAGCGTTCAGGGCCCTCTTTAGGCTGGGAGGAAACTTCCATTTGGAGGTTGGGGGAGGGCTAAGTGGATGGATGTGAATAGGTGAGTGCCAGATCATATTTCTTAATGGTTAGGAGGCAGACTTGGAGTCAGACTGGCTTCTTCTCTTAGTCTTGCCAACCAGATGTCACGGAACCTTGGACCAGTCATTTTCCGACCTCATTTTTCTCTTTGGTAAGCTGGTAGAGCTGTTACAAAGATGATGCGGAAGAAATGCCCAGTGTGTCAAAGTGTTGTTGGGTCTCCTCTCTTTCTGCCCTTACCGGTGGGGCACCATGTACTGGAATCACGTCTGTGGCCAGTATCTCTTGAGCAGGATAGGGAATAGGGATGCCCACTAGGCTACTAGTCCTTCAAGTGCTCTCATCCTGCAGGAATGCAGCTAACATAGAGCCAGTGGGCTCATCTTCACCCAAGTACGTAGCACTCTGCTTCAAAGAGATGTGGGGGTCTGGGGAGAATGTGTCTCTGCCCCCTCAAGTCATAAAGTCTTTGAGGGCTGAGAAATTAGTACGTTGGAATGGTCTGAAATAAGAGGGGACTTGGAGACAGAATGAAGTTCCGGGTCTTCTTGTGGATGCTGTGATGGCTGGAAGGGCCATCTGAATGCATAGTCAAAGACTGGTTGATATGAGTGAGCCTGGAAGACATTATGTTAAGGGAAACACACCAGGCGTAGAAAGACAAAAACTGCATGCTTTCGTATGAGGAAGCTAAAAGGTTGATCTCACTGAAGATGAGAGTGGTTACCAGAGGCTGGGGGTTGGGAGGGGAAAGAGGACAGGAAAGAGCTGGCTAATGTATTATACAGGGGGAAAACATTCTAATGTTCTATAATCACAGGAGGGAGAATATAATCTACGATAATTTATTGTATACCTCAAAATAGCTAAAAGAAAGGCTTTTGAATGTTTCCAACATAAAGAGTGATAAATGTTTGAGGTGACAGATATGCTAATTACCTTAATCCAATTGATAAACGTTGTACACTTGTATTACAAGTATCACATTACACCACATAAACACATATAGTTATTTTGAGTTTTTTTTTTTTAAAGGACCAACTTGTGAGTGTTTTCTCCATTAAGAGAAAAGCTCCTGCAGCCAGAGCTGTGCTGACCTTCCAATGCCAACAGAGGGAAGTCAGGCATGGCTGCTTCCATATATAAAGGCTAAGCACAGTGCTCCATACTTATTACTTGGTAATGAGGCAAGAATCTTGGAGAACTAATTTGAATTCTTAGTTTTACTGATTAAAAAATAAATGAAAATGAGGCTCAGAGAACCACACAACCAGGGAAAGGAACATTCCCATCCTTTTCCATTGATGTTAGGGTCTTTCTCTGTGACCATTTGGACATTTGGCCGGATCTCTACAATACCTAGGAGTCTCTGCTTTTGAGGAATGCTCCTCATGAAATCGTTTGTATTCGACTCTGGTCAGTGCCTGTGCTACCCAACCTCAGAAGTGAGACAGCTGGAACTCTGCCAGTCAGACCAGCTCTGAGGACAGCAAGGACTCTAAGGCTGATAGGTCCTGCATTGGGTGTGTGGTGTTGGGCACATGATTGAATAAACAACAGTCACCTGATTTAGAATCCCAGCACCACTGTGTAGGTTATGAGACCTGACACAAGATATTCAAGCTTCAGGTATCAGTGTCTACATCTAGATGGACACAACGGTAGTAATTACTTTATGAGTGGTGTGTGTGTGTGTGTGTGTGTGTGTGTATGTGTGTGTGTGTGTGTGTGTGTGTTTCCAGTTCCTCTTAACCCAGCGGTTCTCAACCTTCCTACTGCTGCGACCTTTTAATACAATTCTTCCTGTTGTGGTGACCCTCAACCATAAAATTATTTTCATTACTACAGAAGTGTAATTTTGCTACTGTTATGAATTGTACTGCAAATATCTGATATGCAGAATATCTGATATGTGACCCCTGTGGAAGGGTTGTTCGACTCTAAGGGGTCATGACTCATAGGTTGAAAACAACAAACTATTCTGTTCAGCTTTCTTTTTTTTTTTTCCTGGAAAAGTCAAACAGCAGGATCCAAAAGGTAAGAGGTGGAAGACAGTCTCTGTAATCGTCTAGTGTAAGCACTGGGGACTGATGATTAGAACAAATTATCCAAAGGCTGGGAAGCAGGGCCTGGCAGGTCTGTGCTGGCTGATTGCTATGGGACCGTATTCTGGCCACTGAGCTTCCTAGTGCCTTCGTCCTCTATGGACAAGCAGAGCACACTGACCTCGAAGGTCCTGCAACCCTCTCCCTGCTGAGACTCAATTACTGGGCCTGCCTCTTATTGTCTGGGATTTGGCGAGGCCTCATCCTACCGCAGCAGCTGAGGAGCGAGCACTTTGATGGTGCTCTGGCCTGCTTCCCGGAGGCGGTCTCCAGGCCCCAGGGAAGCCCCTGGTTTACTGGTTTGAATGCTGCAAAGGGCCAGGCAACAGGAACTTTGGCTTTTTGGCATGGGTTTCCAGCCAAAGCTTTTCAAGGAAAGCTGAGGGTGAACAGTAAGGCTGGCAACTCAGTGAGAAATAACCCAGAACTCACAGCCTGTGGCCTTGCTCTGAAACCTCCAACCTCAGCCACCTGGGAAATGATAAATCCCTGAAAAGAAACAATGGTCTGGGAAGCTTCCCATTTGAAATGGCCTGGGTAAGGAATGAATTCCACTCGGGTGTAGGGGTAGAATACTGCAGAGAACAAACACGGATAGGAGCAGGTACCCCATCCCTGATTCAATCAGTCAGTAAGCAGTGACTCAGTATCAGGTGTGATGGTATGTGGCCTTGGGTGACAGCTGTGGGGGCGTCATCAGAGAATTCAGGCAAAGCTTAGTAGGATTACTTATGCTCCCCGAAACAGGGCGTGGTTTGGAGTCTAAATATGAAGTAGGTAAGAGCTGGGGAAGGAAAGATTCAATCTTGGAGGGCTGCAAGGGCTCCTAGGAGGTGTCCTGGAGCTGGGTGCTGTCAGCCACGGGATGGGTGGTTTTCCTCCATTAGGCAGGGAGCTCTCCCAAGTACCTGATTCTGACTCAGTGAAGTGTACATAAACGTCGTTGACTTATTGAATCTAATGGCCTCTCTGCAACCAGCAGAGGCTGGTGCGATTATGATCTTCCTTGCTTGATGACAGAAACCAAGAGTTAATCATCAGTGTACACCCAGAGTCACCCAGCTGCTGAAGCGTGGAGCTGAGGCCCATTGCCATCTGTCTTTAAGTCCTGCACCCGTTCCAACAGAATGCTAAACTCGTGTCTTTCTAGCCTCATAGCAAGGATGGACAACACCCCAACTCCACCCATGCAAAATGGTCAGATTTTGACAAAAATATAAACACGTTTAGGGAAAACCAGATGTTTTGGTTGTTCATAGGATTGCGAGATGGGTGGCCAATGGCCCTTAGTGTCATCTCAGACTCCTGTACATTTCAGATTGGAACTTGATGTCTCCATTTCGTCACTCCAAGACTTTTGGATGACTCACAAAGAAGTGAAATCCTGGCCTTGCATAGGCAGGCAGAGGTATGGCACAGAAGCTCTGGTAAAGCCTTTCATCCCCCAGTCAGATCACCTTGAGGAAGTTTTCAAACCTTCTGGTTCTAGACATGTGCATTTCTTAAAACAATGACAATCACTCACATCAAACAAAGCATACAGCTTTGCTCTGAGAATTGAGTGAGCTAACCCATATAATGAGAGGATATTAAATATGCTATTTTTATGGCATAGAAATGTAGAACTTTATTGCAAAAAAATTATGAGAATAATACCTGAGCACTTACAATATGCTGATTGCTCTCAGTTTTTTATTTCTATATATGATATAAACTCAACTAACCTAAATATGCCTATGAGTCAGGTAGTATATATCCCCCATTTTGCAGATAAAGAAACTGAGGCTCTGAAAGGCTAGGCAAGGTAGTTAAAGCTCAAGTGCCTGGTCCATGCACAGCTCCAGGGGCTTGGACCTGACTAGAGTGTCCAGGGAATGAAGAAAAAGTAAACACAGACAGACACTCAGGAAAACAGGGGTTGGGCAGTCTGGGCTCTCTGCTGGAGAAACTGCGGGACCCTGGAAGCTCAGTGTGTTTATTATATAGAGTTGAATTACAGGTGGCATTTTTGCATACAGCTGAACAATGAGGCAATATTATTATATACAGATAAACAATAAGACCGGATTTATGCCATACAGCTGAATGAAGGAGACAGGTTTAGCTAGTCTTGGTAGGAGCAGACTTTGTAGGAGGGACAGTCTTCAGGACATGGGGGGTGGTGTAGAAAGCTATGGTAGACATTTTCTACACACACTATCAACATCCACACATGGACCAGAGGAAGGCTTTACCATTTCCCTCTAAGCCTCATCCCTGGGGAAAGGCTTTTCCATTTCTCTGAGGGTCTGAGGCTCTCGGGTCTTGACATGGCAATGCCCATGTCAACAGTACACATTCATTCAGGATTTCACTCACTGAAGACTTCCCTCACTCCCTACACTTACGAGCAGAACATCTAAAATGCCACAATTCTTGCTTTCCTGTGATAGTTGTCAAAGCTTACCCAGAAATGAGATTCCAGGCCATCTTCAGTTTTTTTGTTTGTTTGTTTTATGAAGCAGGATCTTTCCTAGGCTGACCTCAAACTCACCATTTTTCTGCCTTAGCATCAAGTTCTGGAGTGGCAAGCATGGCCTGTTTAGAGCAAGGCAAAGCCTTCCACGGGGAGCTTGCATCCCTTGTGTTACTAGTTACCATATCTCCTAAGAGCATTGTAGTTCTGTTTTTCACTTTCGTTTTCCATGTATTACCTCTGTCTGTCTATTTCCTACACTGTGTAGATCCTCTTTTGGGGCATGTACAGAATCTTATTCTAATTCTCTTTGTTTTCTTTCCATGGAACTGTTACTCCAGGGCTTTGCATACAGTGGGCTTCTGATCAATGCCTGTTGACTTGAGGTGTGTGTTAGGCAGAGTGAGCTGAGCATGAAGACTAGGTTGAAACTCCTGTTTCCACTGACTCAGGGCTTGAGGTAAGTCGCGTAATCCTCGTCCTTCAGCATCCTCACCGGGAAATGGGATGACAATATGTACCACCATGGGATTGTTCTGGGGGAATAAGTGAAATAGAAAGGTCCAGGCACAGCCTTTGCACAGTACCTGGCACACACATTCAGTCAACAGTGGGTTTTCTAGGACTTGTTTGCATACTTGATAAGGCAGATGGCCACAATGAGGAAAATAAGAGGTATCCTGGGAAACTTGGAGAATCAGGGACACTAAAGACAAGAGTTGCTAGAATCCTAGGGGATGGTGGAACAGAGGTACCCAAAAATGAAGGAAGCGTTTCAAAGGAAGTTCAGAAACACGGGGCAGAGCCAATAAAATGAGTGTAAAGCTGCTTGGACACTGGAGAAGAGGACTGAGCAAGGAGAGAAGGCTGGGGCAGCACCCCAGATGCTCAAGATGAAAAAGGCCTGTAGAAGAGACTCATCATTCCAAACCAAGAAAACGACTGGGTGTGGGGAGGAAGAGGTCAGAGGGAAATGGCGATGTACGGTAGCTGTGGAAGGAGCAGTATCTGCCTGCATCCGAAAGGTGGATCTGAAAGCCCAAACATACGAATAATCCAGGCATCAGGCTCGAGGAAGAGGCAGCTGTTCTTTTACGGCTTGATGAGCACTTGACTAAGCCTCTTAGGCAGTTGAAGAAAGCACTTCTAATGCAGTTTAGACTGGGATGTCTCTTGATGGGGCTCGGGAATTACTGAAAACTCTAACCGGGGGGGAATCAAGAGCAGTGAGAGCCGAAGGATGTGGAGCCCCGGGACACAGACAGGGGACAACAAGCCCTGCTTATCCTGGGGAAGAGCAGCAGAAAGTTACCACAGGGTGGAGGAAGCCTCTTTCTGTAGTGCCCTGGGCCTCTTTAGCGAATCAAGAAGGGTCTTTTGTGAGCATCAACTAGAATTTCTGCACCTTAAATCAAAATCTTACTGGCACAGATATTTCTATCTGAGAGCTGTTGAGATGGGGAGGCTGAGATAATGTAAAAGTAGCTGGCTGGGTTCTTCTGAAATTTTGACTCCTTTCTCTGTAGGTACCAAGGCAGAGGCTTGTGCAGTCATTAACCACCCCACAGGCACAGAGTCTTTTCTGACTTTAGGATCTAAGTGAGATTATACAGAGCAATCTGAAGACTAACTTCAAAGATGATATAATGGACATGGAAGTATCTAGAGAAATAAATGTTTGTTTTTTTCACCCAGAGGACTGAAGCTGTGACTACCAGGGGATCCCAGTGGCCACGTTTAGCCATCTCCAATCAAGACTGCCATGTAGTTCAATATTTTGCCGGTAGGGGAAAATGTGGTGCCAACTGCTGGGCGTTTTTGTGGGCAGAACTGGAAGTAGAACACACTACCTCATTCCACTGCTCAGAACTCTGTCCAGACAACACAGTCAAACTGGCAAAGAGACTGGGAAACTAAGTATATTTGTGTGTCTGGGAAGAAGATGGAAATGGGCAGTGACTAGTTAGCAACCTCTACCACAGGTCTAGAGCATGCAGAACATTTGGTGATAGGTGATTGCAAAGAAGCAACAGGGAACTAAACAGATTGACAAATCAGGGAAGGCTTCGAATACCATCCTCCCTGGTAGCCTTAGTGGCACCCACTTCCTTGCCTCCGGACAAGGGTATCCTGAAGACATGGTAGGAACAAACAGGTGGGATTCACAGTGGAAAGCTCCCTGAGCTGGGAGGCTCTTGCCCTGGGTGCTCTGGAGGCCTAGAGTATGTGCTGAACAAAGGATGAGGGTCTGGTCACTCAGGGAAAGCTTTGGACTCAGGTAGGAAAGCCTCAGAGAAGCTTAGAGGCAACTCAGGTCACCAGGTAGGAAAGAAGACAGCAATCAAGAAACCATAATCCACACTACAGTGCCCATGGGTGGTTCCCTGTCACTCACCTATGTAGGAGGGGCTATAGGGCTAGGGTCTAGGAGGAGGGGCCCAAAGAAAGGAGGAGAGCTTTATGGGAGAAAAGAGAAACAGTCAGGAGCAAAGTCTATTCTACACATGATATAAGAGACAGATTGATTTTAGTGTGTTTGTTCATTTTGGGTGCTACAGACCTATTCAACTGCAATTTCTGCTGCAATAGGAATGCTCTCTAGCTATACTGCCCAATATGGAAACCATTAGCCACATATGGCTATGGAGCACCTCAGGTGTGGCTAGAGTGACTTGGGAACTGAATTATGTCATATTCCATTTTAATTAAGGTAAGCCTAGATTGCCGCCTGTGGTTAAAGATGGTTGGACTGGACAGAGTAAGTGCACAGCCCCATGGAAGGAGGTAGCAAGTGAGCTACAGCTCATTATTTGCCTGTCATTGTTCTTGGCCTTGTAGAAAAGCCCTGATAGATGGCAGTCTGGCTCTACCCTCAGGTTTGGGCATGCTTTGGCCTTGGTCTTTGGGATTCTCATGTCTTCCTGAGGAATTCTGAGGCAGATTAACATGGAGAAGAAAGACTGGGGTGGAGAAGTGGGCAGCCAGAAGAGCTTATCAAGCTGACTCAATTTCTGTGGAAATGTTAGATTTGAGGAGATTTAAGAAAGCAATAGTTTCATATGGTATGTATTCACCTTTTGTGAGGCAGATGTTAAATTCATGGTCATCTGGTAAAAGAATTATCCCACAAGATTGGAAAGACTTGGTTATAGCAGTTTTGGAACCTGGTTCTCAATTACAGTGGAGGATCTGGTGGAAAGATGAGGCTAAGACCATTAAACAATGAAGAAGGGCTAGAGGTATAGAAATTTCCCAAGACCAACTTCTTGGAGAAGGCGATTATGCTGATGTACAAAGATAGTCTATATCTGATGACCACACCTTGGCTCTATGCCATGTAGCAGCTTTGAATGCTTGGGACAGAATTGAAGAAGTCAGAAAGAGAATTGAGTCATTTACTAAAGTTATTCAGGGCCCAAATGAAGCCTTTATTGATTTTTTTTTTTATAAAAATTGACTTCAGCTGTAAATAGAATGATACCAAATTCAGAAGCTAGACAAATAATAATTGAATCTTTGGCTTTTGAAAATGCTAATTCACAATGCAAAAGGGTAATTGGGCCTTTAAAGGCAAGATCAGCACCCATAGAGGAATGGATCCAAGATATAGTCAATGTTGAATCTCATAACCATGATGATGCTTAGATAGGAGAGATGATTTCTAGAGGCTTGGAGAAAAATCAAAATGTCAAATGTTTTAATTGCAATAAACAAGGTCACCTAAAAAGGGATTGTAGGCAGGGTGTTCCTAGAAATAATGTTTTTTCTAGGAATAATCCAAACAGAAGGCCCCTGCCTTTTTGAGTATGCAGAAGGTGAGGCAAGGCTAACATTGGACCAATGAATGTAGATCAACAAGGGACAGACAAGGTAACCATTTACCTTTCAGAAATGTCTTGGGGGGCCTCTCATGGGCCCCCATGTCAAATTTGGTTCAATTGTTCCCTGTCACTGTGGGGGAAATGCCTCCCTATAGCAATTAAAGGACCTAGTACCTATTGTAAAAGACCATACTGCTCTGGATGATAGAACAGAACAGCTTTAGAAGGTAAAACAAAACTTTCAGGAGAAACCATAAAGCAAATATTATAAAGATTAGCTTTGAACAAGAGAGACCTCTTGATTAGAAGAGGCTATAGTTCATCAAACAGCATGACTATTTAATCTAAACTAACTTATAAGACTAACAAATGTTCTTCATTTGATCATATATAATTTGCCAAAAGGGAAACTCCCCAAAGTTAGGGTTGGGGCAGAGTTTTGTTTTTGTCTTTCTAGGAGAATAAGGCATCCAACTAAGGAATCTGAATACCACTGGACAAATGAGACATCTGAAAAAAGGACAAATCATCCAGAGAAAATGTCTGAAAAAAAGAATAAATTGGCCTCTTGGTATATCACATTTCCAACAGGATAAAATTTCATAAATCTTCCCAAATGTTTGTTTTTGCTATTCTCTGCAGATACCTAACACAAATGGTCTTTTTGTAGTCCCAGTTCAATTAAAAATTAAAGCTGGCTTTGGAGTTGGAGCATGGCTCCCTCCTTCTCTAAACTCAAGCACGCTTGTTAAAAGGAAAGTCCAAAATCTCTGTCTCATGTCAGAAGAGCCACCCGATATGGGATAGAAGAAAAACCATAATTAAGGGACTATTCTATTGCCACTAATCTCATAAGTCTTTGGCTTTATTTTGACTCTTTAAAACTTTTCTTAAGGTATAAATATTATCTCAAAATTTATAAGATTAATATATATATATTTTAAACTTCTTGTCATGATATTAATGATCATATAGAATACTAACTAATTCTAGAAAAAGGCTTCTTCTAGCTTCCTGTACATGATTTTGGGCTTGAGTCTCTATCAGTTAACTAGGAATTAAGCTAGTTTTTGTACTCTGGATATACATGACAAATTGTGGTCCTTTAACCTCTTTGAGATCTTTTACATATGACATTTAAAGTGTTAAAGTTTTCTGCAGTGAACCATGACCATGCCTAACAGTGACCTTTGAAATCTCCAAAAGGAGGATGGGGCTCCACAACGACAATTCCACCTGGACTGTGGTAATGCCACTAAGCTGACAAACACCACCCAAAGGTTGGCTTTAGACTACAAACTGCTCAGGACAATTTCAAGGTGACTAGCTGAGATGTCCAGCCTCACAAACTACTCTAGCCAGGACTTGAGATAAGCCCTGCACATTCCCATTACACAGAGACTGGACAAAAAATGATACAGCTAGCTCTCCCAGGACTTGACAATTATCCTAATTTTTTTTCAGGGTCCCCTAGATGCCATCACCCCCAGACAGCAGGAAGTAATTTTTTAAAAAAGATTTATTTATTTATTATGTACAGTGTTTCTGTCTGCATGCATGCCTGCATGCCAGAAGAGGGCACCAGATCTCATTATAGATGGGTGTAACCCACCATGTGGTGGCTGGGAATTGAACTCAGGACCTCTGGAAGAACAGCCAGTGCTCTTAACCTCTGAGCCATCTCTCCAGCCCAGCAGGAAGTAATTTTAAGAACACGGATGCCCACATTCCCAAGAGGTAGGGTGGGCAGTTTTTGGTCGTTCAGTGAGTTATGGATATTTGTCATTGTTTAGTGGGGTTGGTTACAAGTTGTTATTGGTAATGGTCAGGAAAAAAAAACTGAACAAAGGAGATTAGACTCAGTGAAGTTGTTGTGAAAAGAAAAAGGGGGGGTATAGAGATGGTGAGATAAAGGAGTAGATTACTGAATCTACTTTTAAACCAAAAAAGCAACTACTGGTCTTAAATATTTTATGTTGGTTTGTATTTTTGTATATTGATGGAAATTTGAGGTTATTTTTGTTTTACTGTATGTATGTTTTTACTCTTATTTAAGGTATTTTGTATATTGATACAAATTTGTTATTTTTGTTAGAACATACTATACTTATATTTCTACTCTTGTTTAAGGTATTGTACCTAGGCAGCTTATTTAACAATGTAATGTAAATTTCTAGTCCTTGAAAGTTATTTTTACAAACTATGTAGGATAATATAGAAATTCAGGTTAATAGTTGCCTATTAAAATCAAACTTGTAATCATGTTTGGTATGTTTTCAAGGTCTAAAAGATATATTTTAGATAGACAGGTGGTCTTCAAACACTTCAGAGATCTACAGATTATGGCATTTAAAATGTTTTAATAACATAAGGTTCATTTTTTTTAAATAACAATGAGACATGTCTGCTCCTGTCAGCACCAATCTACTTCAGAGAAGATGATAGGCATCAAAGAAACTCCATATGGAGTTGACTTTCTTTGTGGCAAAAGTTAGCCACTGGGTAAGAAAGTACCCTTGCCTCAACTGCTGACAGTATGCTGTCCAAGTTGGACAAGCAGGACACAAAAACTTTTCCTAGACATGGTGGGACAGTCCTTCAAAATTCCTGCTTCACAGAAAAGTCTGTCAGATATTCTAGGCCTGTAGGCCGAAGATGGATGCCCCAACATTGGGTGACTGTCCAGGCAGCCAGCCGTTTCTGTCATTTCTTAGTTTTGGAAGTTGTTTGCTCTGCACTTCCTGTTTACACAGGTAATATGATATCCTTCTCAGGTCTCTGATGGAGCTGAAGACTAGATAGTTATATTTATAGTTTTTCTTGTCACCAAATTCAGATAGGAAACTCACAAAAGAGGTGTAAAGTGTATAATGTTGAAAGACATAAAAAGATAGTATTGGGTTGGTAATTCAAGTTAGGATAGAAAGTTAATTAGGTCCAACACTTTGGACTCCCTATAGGATTGATAGTGGAACATTTTCTCTGAATTTGCCAAATGCAAATGAACTAGATATTGTTACTATAATTCTTGCCTATATATATTTGTATGTAGTTATTGTACTTATTGCATATAGTTTTACTATGTTAGTTAAAACCTTCGCTTTTTATTTAGACAAAAAGGGGGAAATGTGTGATATTTTGATTGTGTTCTGACAAATAAAGCTTGCTTGGAGTCAGAAGGTGGAAGTAGCCCCTAACTGACCATAGACGTTTGGAGGATTGTAGAGAGAGGAGACAGGAAGTGGTAAGGCAGGGCTGAGAGAAGATCTCAGCCCTTTTGGACAGAGGGATGGAAGAGGTAGGAAGCAACTGACAGCTGCCATTTCTCTGATCTTTCAGGTTCTTACCCCAATATTTAACTCTCAATTTTTTATTGACAAAGATTAATTAGATTAACACTTCATTCATGGAATAAATTCTTAAGCCCTAAAGGGGGCTTGGACCCCGCATTCTCTGATTTTGGCTTAAAAGCCATGGACTTTGGTCATAGCTTCTCTGCTGGAAGGTAGGTCTGAGCCACTGAGGCATAGCTGATATGCTAGTGTTCTGAAGGATGCTCAGGGAAAGTGTCACAGCTTGAGGATGGGAAAGGTAATTGTACCTGCCATTCTCCTGCTCCATGCCTAGACTATCTAATGCTCTTGCCTGGCTCATGCCTAGACAGTCTAAATGCCAAATGTTTGGTGTCTGCTACCCCTATACTCCTTCCCCAGCATCACTATGGATCTAGAACATCTCTTTACCTGTTTAGATGAGCAGGACCAGGTGATCAGGCAGGCAATCACTTTCTCTTTCTCTTTAGGAGAACATAAGCAATAGACATGAGTCTCCATTTTTGTTTTCCTTGGGACTGCCTTGCCAGAGCTCCAGAGCCAATACCCAAATCCCTGGAGTTTGCTCTTTCCTCCAGACTCCCCCTTACCCATTGCGGGCAGAGTCACACTAATTCCTTTCTTTCTATCCCCTCTTACTCTCTGTTATCTTCCACTATGGGGAAAGCTGGCTTTCATTCTCTCTCTGGGAGACAGAGTTGACTGGTGAAAGGGCATTAACAGGAGTGAGAGTGTGTAGTGTTGCGTGGAGCCTCCAGTGTTCAGGGCTGGGCTTTCCTTAAACTCAGACTTTGCTTCTTGTTCAAAGGCTGTCGTGCTCTCTCTACATCTATACTGAAGCTTTCCTCACACCCAACATCCAGGCTTTGCTCATGGTTCCTGCCTCTCAGCAGGACTCTCAGGCTTCTTAGTGCAAGCCCGAGAGAACCTTTCCTGAAGCACACAGCGAATGGTCTCCCATCTGTCTGATATCTTCCAGTGGGTCCTCAGTGGCTCCCAAGAGGCCAAATGTCTTAGCACAACTGGGAAGGCATGCCTCTGTTCCTTCTTCTGTAAGTAGGCCAGCGTGACCACTTTTCCTTTTTCATTTGGGAGACCTGATAGTCATTTGGAAGCCTAACCCTCCTGACACAGCCAAGTTTATTTACAGCACCTATGAATACATTCCAAGTACACCCATGCCTGTTCTGCCTGAGAAGTAAGTCCCTTACTCTGCATCACCTCTCCCATCTGCTCAGTTACTCCTCAGTACAACACTCCTTCTCTTCCTAGTGCCAGGCAGAAGAGTTTTGACAGTTTCCTCTCAGTCCTATTGAAGGACTTGTGTAAGGTTTCATGGTGTTAGCTTCCTTCCCTGTGCACCCAGCATCCTATTGGGCTCATTTAGACTAGCTGCTTAGATGGACGGCAGACTCGGGAGGCTTGCTCCCCTCTTAGAAAGATGAGAAAATAAACTCAGGACCCACAGTGGGTAGGCTATCAAGTACTCTTGATGAACCGTCTGCTATGGAAGACAGTTGTTTCGCACAGGTACCCTCGGTGGGAAAGCAAAGACCCAGGAACGCCAGTGCGGTCTCTTTCAAGGAGCTGGTGCCGCATACCTAGTGATTGGATGATACGTTTTCAGCACCCAGCTCACAGGATGAAGCTGAACTCACACTTTGGTTTCTTTGCTATTGTTTTAGTCTTTGTTGTTTTCTAGCTTGCAGAGAGTCTCAGGCAATCCGTGGAAACTGCTTTTTCATGCTCACTGTGCCCTTTCTGAATCTGGAGTCAGAGACTTCAAAACTGGGGCCAGTGTGCGCTCTTCCATCTTTGGACTGCTCTCTTGAGACCCACCTCCCACGGCCTCCCCCATCCCCATGAGCAGCCCAACAGCCAAAGCATTTTATTCATGGATGCTCCTTCTGTGCAGGGCTTTGACAGTGGCTGCTCCTCCACCGCTTGCTCAGCCGGGGCCCTGCCAAGCCTCCTCCTCCACACCTGATGGCGTACCTGGCTGGGTTCTCAGCCACACTCAGGATTGCTTTATGTGGTTCCAAGCCCGGCTGTGTTCCCTCTTCTTTGAAAGAACACTCATGGTGCCAGGGCCATCACCAACTCACTAACCAACTCTTTTTCTCTTCCCTTGACCCCCTCCCTGGGGCACCTCCGAGAGCCCTTGTTGGTGCCCTCCATACACTGTCCCTCTGCACTAAACCACACCCGGCTTCCTTGAACTACAATTATGTGGGTTTGTTTTACTCTCCCCCCCCCCCCCAGGTTGCGGTGCATTCCTTAAGAGCAGGCTTGGGCTAAGTACAGCTCTGTGCCTCCCACATTCTCCACATTCTCCCGTAAGCCTTTGTCCAAGGTACGCTTTAATGTCTCCTTATTGATTCCTTGCAAGTGGAGGCTCATTAAGGGGTTTGTGAAGCTTGGGTTCCATTAGGCAAGAGAACTTGGGTTCTCTTTCATTAGAACGTTTCAAAGTATATTCTATGCAGAATATCAGTAGGTATTGAAGGATAGAGAGACCCATGATCATCTAAAACACATTTCTTAGAGCCCAGATATGTTCATGTGTGCTGAGATTTTCTAAGAAGGAAGATGTGGGAACCCAAGACCCCTGTGGGGAAGAAACAGTAGATGAAGGACCCCAAGATTAGCACTCAGATGGTAGAGAATGAGTTCAGGCGAAGAAGAGGAGGCAACACGTTAGGGCAAAGACTAAGCAAGCTGTGATCAACAAGTGAAGCTAGCCTCACCAACGTGCTCTGTACCAGAGACCCACCTAGCTAACCCTATGGGACCTCATTTGGAAAAGGGAGTTAATTCTTGCCATGAGTCTTTCCTCTCTGGATTTTATCTCCTTGCATGAGGTGGGGTCAGGTAGGCTGTCCAACCAGTTTCAACCAATGAAGCTTCACCAAATCCACCATATACCTGGCCTGAGCAGCCAGATTGCACACACAGAGTATCTAACTCAGCTACAGACCTAGGACTTTGCTAAGCTAGCCAGGATTTAGGAGCCAAATAGAAGGCTGTCTGAGGCAGGCTTGGCCACAGCTAAGCAGATTTGACCTAGAAACTCTTTTTGCTATTATTGTTAAACGTGTGGGGAGATGGGTGCCCAAGTAAAGTACTTGCTGTGCAAGATTAAGGACTACCAGACATAGTAGTCTGCATCCGTAATCGCAGTCAGCTCCTATAGTGAGAAGGGAGACAGAGACCGGAGAAACCTGTGACCTCAAGGGCCAGCTTGTCTGCTGTATACAGCAGTGAGCAACAAAGAGACGCTATCTTAAATAATGTGGAAGACAAAGATGGACACCGGAGGTTGTCCTCTGGCCACCACACATGGGCCTGCACTTCAACACACTCACATTACACACATATACATACACATACAACATGCAGACAACACACATCTACAGAACTTTAAAAAATGTATGCATGTATGATATGTATATATGTATGTATGTATGTATGCATGCATGCATACATGCATGTATTTGTTTGTTGACATCATCTTGCAATTTTAACCCAGGCTAGCTTGGAACTTACTATGTAGCTCATATTAGCCTTGAACTCATGATCCTGTTGCCCCAGCCTTCCAAGTACTGGAATTCTAGGCATGTGCCACCACATCCAGCTAATCCTTCTGTTCATAAGGCATCTCTGGGCATCTGTGCTATCCTGAATACCTCCAACTTCCCTCAAACGTCCCAAAGCACCACTGAGAGAAGGTGTAGAAGCCCCTAGAGAGTCGTGTGGCACAACATCTGGGATTCTGCTCTGCCAATTACTTTGTGTGGGTATTTATCCCTGAAATGGGAATGTCTGTCTCCCAAGGACACAGAGAAGCGGAAATGGGATTGTGTGCTAGAGTAACTGTGCGAAGCCCATCACACCCACTCATATGTACTGCACTCCTGCTGTGTGGCTTTCCATACAGAAAAGCTACTGTTTGCTGAGAGGCTGGATAGGACCAGAGTCAATGTTTGGCACTTTCTGTATGCCATTTAAGGTAATCCTCATTTATGTAGTTCTGGTGGGGTTAGATAGTATAGTTCCCATTTTACAGGTGAGGAGACTGGGGTTCAGAGGTTTGAAGAGTTTGCCCAACTTTATATACTTAACAGTGTCAGAAAACATGAACTCAAACTAAATCCAAAGCCCACGATCCAGGCTTTAACATTAAGAAGAGTGACACTCACGAAAGGGGGGGGAGAGAGAGAGAGAGAGAGGGAGAGAGAGAGAGAGAGAGAGAGAAAGGAAGGAAGGAAGGAAGGAAGGAAGGAAGGAAGGAAGGAAGGAAGGAAGGAAGGAAGGAAGGAAGGAAGAGAAAAAGAAAGAAAAATAAAATGTGCCTCACAACAAAACAAGCAAAGCCAGGCATGGGGCACAGGTCTGTAATCCAAGCATTTGAGAGGTTGAAGCAGGAGGAACTTGACAACATAGCAAGTTCTAGGCCAACCTGGGCTACAACAGACCCTGTCCCCATCTCCAAAAAGCAAACAAAAGAAAAAGATAGATACTCCTTTCAGGCTACCCTGTCCCACCTAATCAGGACCAACGATATTGCTGTTAATCTTTAAAATTAAAATCAGTAACTTGGTGTTACATGAGATACCTAAAGCTTAGTCCCACAGTTACTGGTGGAGCGATTCGCTTTCTTGTTTTTCATTTCCCTCCTCCACTGCACAGGAGAAATTGCCACCTATTTCCCAAGGCTGTTGCAAGAAGAAAATTGACCTAGAATATGCGAGAAAATAGTTACACCAGTGCCTGGCTCTTGGCAGACACTCAAAAGTGTGGCTGAATGAGTTTCTTTGTAGTTTATAATCTAACAGTGGCACATCTGATCATGCCGCAAATGTACCGCTTTGTAACTGCTGAGCATATTACCGGAAGGAAGGGACAGTAGTGCGCCCTTTCCAAAACTCCATTTCAGCAATCGGGCGGTAAGACCTGAGGGCAGGGCAGAGGTACACATGACAACCTGTGGGTTAAGAGCCCAGACTTCAAGCCACACGACCTGGGTCATCTCCACTTAGCGGTGTTGCATCCTCTGCTGGGAGCCCTTGGAGAAGTGATTCAACATCCCCTGGTCTGTATTGTGACAAGATGGTTGTGAAGATCTCGAAAGTGTATGTTTGCAGCGTGATAGAGTCACAGTAAGTGCTATGTAAGGAAACTGGGTCCCAGTGGCTGCCTCTCACTTGGAGCGTTCATTAATTCCAAAGAGAGATTTGGATAGCTGTGGTGGTATTGTGTTCCCCAAAATATTGTGTATGCTAATAAACTTATCTGGGGTCAGAGAACAGGACAGCCACAATATTAAACATGAGGATAGGCAGTGGTAGCATACGCCTTTAATCCTAGCATTCCAGAGGCAGAAATTCATGTGTTCAAGGATACACCCAAGCATGGTGACCCACGCCTTTAATCCCAGAAAGTCAGCCTTTAATCCCAGGGAGTGGTGGTAGAAAGCAGAAAGGTATATAAGGCATGAGGACCAGAAACTAGAGGCATTTGGCCTGGAGAAGCCTTTGGCCTGGAGAAGCATGTGGCTGGTTAAGCTTTCAGGCTTCTAGCAGCAGTTCAGCTGAGACCCATTCTGGATGAGGGCTCGGGGCATCCAGTCTGAGGAAACAAGACCAGCTGAGGATTCAGCGAGGTGAGATAGCTGTGGCTTGTTCTGTTTCTCTGACCATCCAGCATTTCACCCCAATACCTGGCCTCAGGTTTGATTTTATTAATAAGAACTTTTTAAGAGTCATGCTACAGATAGCTTGCTGTGGTTTTGATATATTTTTATGTACAGAAGTTTTCTCCCCCTATGTGATGTAAGCAGTGAGAGGGCATGATGCCATGTGATTCAGTCTAGGTGGGTTTCACACTGAAGTGAGCTCTTCAACTTGTGAAGAAACCAAAGAACTACTTTGTCCCTGGGATCCAGGTTTAGGGACTCCCAGGGCTGAGTGCTGCCTTACCATGCAACCCCATGGTGGGAGCCTTTTACCTTATTGTGCCCTATTGTCCTAGCTTTCGAGGTCCCAAGAACAGCTCCTGTGCTAGGTCCAATGAGTCTATGGGAGCTGTCACTATCCAGAGCATTTTGGAGAGTTTACTCACACTTGAGACCACAGGCTAGCTGTAGGCCGGCAGAGTCACGGCTCACAAGCGCCCAGGCACTGTGATGTGAGGAAAAGTACCCCCTCCCATCACTGTCGGAGAGCCTTCCATTGCTCTCCAGGTACCCACAGAGTCACACCTTGGGAAGAGGAACACACTACACCACCAGCTGCAAGGCTTTCTACAGCTCAGAGTAGTCAAAGTGACTAGGGTCTTTGGGTACTATAGTAGGAAGGAGAAAATGAGCCTGGGAAGGGAAATTCACTGTCCTGTCCAGGAGTCTGACAGTCTAGATCTGACTCACAGAAAGTCAGAGGGGATGATCCCTCAGAGTTCTTCAGTATCTATGAAGATGATCTATGACAGCATGTCTATTTGGCTCCCCAACCATATTCCCTTCCTACTGAAATTTAACATGTGGGCCCACCTTCCAGGAAGCCACCTGGCATGGTTGCCCTAGCCTAGGCTTTGAGAACAATCAGACCTGATTGCAAATGTGGACTCTGCCAATTACCGTCTGTGTGGTGCTGGCCACGTTCCCTAACTGCTTTGGACTTCAGCCCCAATATTACTAATGTCACTATTTCAATTTGGCTAATTTCACTATATTGTTCAAATTGATGTGAGGACACAGTAAATATTCAGTAGATTTTTGCTAGGGAGAACACAATGTCAGGTCTGGTTATACTGCCCACTTCCTCTTTCCCTACGTTTTCAGCCAAAATCTCACCAAGGCATGAGGTTACCCAGGGTGGCTATGGGAAAGCTGAAGGACAGTCCTCTCCATTGTATGGGTGGCTGGTGGAGGGGGAATCACAGGTCAAGTGTCCCCATGCCTGTGCCGGGCAACAGTGTCAGCAAACAGGTGGCATCACCCCCATGCCCTGAACCCATGACATCTGGGTGAGCTGTCTCTCTCCTTTCTCTCTAGCCTTAGAGAGAAGCCTAGCCTCTTGCCTTTCTCCAGTAAAGACTCTGGGCTTAGGATGGAGGGTTGGATGTCTGACTTGGGAAAGAGACACAAGAAATACTACAGAACTGATAGCAGCAACAATAACAAACTTTTGAGAGCCATCTTTATGTCTGACACATTTGTATCTACTACTTCATTCCATTCTCACAATCCCAAGAGAAGTGTCCAAGATCTCCTGCTTAGCGAGTAGGGATGTGGGGTTTGAACTTACTGTGACTCTAGGCCCCATCTACCACAAGTCTCTCACTTTGCTAGGCACCGTTCCTTAAACCATAATAAACTTCATGACCTTATGGGGTGGGCGTTCTCTTTCTACCATTAAGAAAACAGAATGAGAGAGATGTGTGACTGCCTGGGGCAGGTGGTAGCTGAGGAGCTCATGATCTGAAGCCCATTTATTTCTTCCACTCCTTCCTATCCCAACATGTCAGTTCAACAGAGCTTAAAGGGAGATGCTGAAGGAAGGCAAACCAATTTTCCTAAGAACCTAGTGTGTGGTTGGCACTTGGCATCTTGATTAATCCTCATAACTACTCCACTAAGTAGGTATAGTGAGCTGCAGAGTAAATAGGTAAATAAACAGATAAATAGGTCAGATTCAAGAGCTAGTGAGTAGTAGACTCGGGAATCATATCAGTTACTGGCTCCTGAGGACTTGGCGCTTCCTGTTGGGGTTTACTAACTATAGCTCCCTGGACCAGCTTTGCGATTTTACTTTGCTCCCAGCACAACATCCATCTTTGAGCTCAATGTCTATTTTCTGCCTAGTCCATGCGGCTGGAGACTGGTCTCCATGGATGGCATCCCAGGGCACTCTTGTACTCTGGTTTCTAGCTTGGACTAGATTAACAAACTTACACAGGAGATCAGAGGCCTCAGGGCATTTACTCTTCTCTGCTTTGTTTGTGTGACTACAGATCCTTCCCAGCAGCCTCTTGCATAGCTCCTACTCTTACTAGGTCCTGGGACACCATTTCTCCATGGGCCAAGGAGTGACAATTGCTTCCTGCAATCAACAACGCCCTAGCTGTCTCAGCATTCCTTGTCGAGTCCTTTAACCTTGACAAAGTATGAAAGTGGTCCCTTTATCCAGTAGCCTCCTATCCCCAACTGAGCATTCCGAGCCACTGGATCTGACCATACCTCTACACGTTCATCTGAAGCTGCCCTCCTGAGCTACTTGAAAGTAAGGCCTATGGCTTGGTTGCTGGTCAGATAGGTCCAGCTTCTTCCAAATAAACCAGTGAAGAGTCAGAACAGTGGAAGGGACCAGAGGCTGGCTCTTGATGCTGTATCTGCCTCTTCAATCTACCTGAGATTGAAACTTGATAACATCTTAGCCTCTGCAGGTCCAATTTTCCATCTTCAATATTCAGGGTCCCATGAAAGATTCTCTCTCCTAGCTCTGACACAGAGGCCTGTAAGCTAGCACTCAGAGAGTTCACGGGGCTTGTAGGCCTTGCATAGCAATAAAGACTTGAATCCCTGCATGGTTTTATATTTATTTACTTACTTACTTACTTTTATGTGAGTGCATGTGTGTGTATGTGTGGGAGCACTCACGTCACACCACACATGTGGAAGTCAGAGGACAACTTGGGAGTTGGTGTTCTCTTTCCACTATGTTGGTTCTGGGGATGGAACTCGGTGGTTAGGTTTGGCAGCAAGTGCCTTTACCCGTAGAGCCTGAACTCTTGCATCTTAAGGTAGTCGTTGCTTTTTAGCTTTGCTCTGGAATTTTTTTCTTCCACCGCTCAATAAATATTTCATCAGTGGTAACTCAACGTATCCCCAACACCAAAGCCATCGCAGACAGCTTGCAGCCTAGAAAGTGTCAGCACTCTTTGACGTATCTACCACTTTGCCTACCCGAGTTCCCATCCTCTCGCCCACCTCTGGCTTTTCTCGCCCAAGAGAGCTGGCTGCAAGCTCCTGTCCCTGGTTGTGCACTGGGGAAGCTGGGCGGGAAGAGGAAAAACAGGATTCCAGGCAAGAAGAGTGAGAGAGAGAGAGAGAGAGAGGGGAGCTGCCTCTCCCATCTATGTCAAAACCAAGAGAAGATGAATGTGTCTGCTTGGAGAGAAGCACCTTCGTTGATTAAATATATGCTCTGTTCTGGAAAACACCATCCCTGGAATGAATAGCTCTTCGCTGATCCTCACGCTGGCTGTGAGAGTTAAGGAGAGACGGCGGGCAGAGGGAATGTCGGGGGCTCTGTGTGAGGAAGAAGCCTAGCTTCCCTCCGGTCTGCCTCTTTCTCCTCCGACTCTCTCCTGTGGAAATGTTAGAGGACATTGCCGTGAAGGGAAACAAGAACTGAGAGCTCCCCAGCAGCTCATCCAGGAAGCTCCAGAAGAAAGTGATAAGAAACAGCCAGTACAGAGTCGGAGGGACCAGGAGAGATCAGTCAAGGGAGGAGACTCTTTTAGACAGCTGGGAGGCACAGCGGGGCTGCGGAGAGCAGTTACTGGAGAGGACGCGTGGGGTGAAAAGAAGAGGGAAGCGGAGCCTGAGCCTGAAGTGCAAGAGACACTGTTCCTTCAACTCCCCTTGGGCTTTTGCTATTTAATTGAATAATTCCTGGCCCCAGGGCAACTGGGGAGAGTTTGTCTGGCTTGCGCTGGGGATGGCACTTAATTGCCTTGAGCTTTTTCCTTCCGAATTTCCTCAAATGGCCCAACTTTACCCTGTGATTTCAGTGTGTTTTGTTTATCTGCTACCTAGTTTCCAAGGGTCCCTAGAGAAGGAAGCTTTTTGGAAAACCACCAGAGCAGGGAGGCCTCCCTCTGAAAGTCTGGGCCAGGCCTGGAGAGATCTGCCTTCCTCAGACTGAGATGGGAGCACCATGTTCCCACAGCCCACTCACCCTCCTCCCCAGAATGCAAACTCACAGGTAGTGTCTGAAATGCCACAAGAGGTAGAGAGCTGTAGGGCTTCCCCCAGGCACCAGGCCTTTTCTTAATCCTCGCATTTAAAGTGCAGGCTGCAAAGAGGGGATTGTGTTGCAGGTGAATCTGTGTATCTATTAACTTTTCCCCTCTAAGGGACACCCAGATGACTTCCCCTGCAATCACCCGGAACTGCCCCATCTCTGAAATCTTCATCTTAAACCTGCCACTCCTTGCTTATAAACTCGTCCTTGCCCTTTCAGTTTTCCCTAAACCTGCCATCCCTCCTCAAGACTGTCAGACCTAAGTCCAGGGTCCCTCCCATGGTCTCTTACCTAGGGCTCCTCTCCAAGTTTGACTTTTTGACCTCCCCTCGCCAGCCTCTTGTGTCCTGGCCCTGGACTAGATTCTTGAGGCTGCCATCAGGAATCCCACAACTGTGAGGCTTAACACAATGGGAAATTATTCTCTCAATATTCTGGGATCCAAATCAAGGGTCACACTCCTCTGAAGTCTTGAAGAGAAAGCCTTTCTTTGTTTCTACTAGGTGCTGGTTGCTTCTGGTATCCCTAGGCCGGTGGCAGCATAGCTTGTGGAATATTCCTATACACAAGTCGCTGTGATTGGCTTAAAAAAGAAGCTGACTGGCCAATAGCTGAACAGAGTAAGGTTAGGCAGAAGAGCCAAACAGAATGCTGGGAAGGAGAAGGGTGGAGTCAGAGGAGTCACCAACAGATGCAGAGAGAAGCAAGATGGGCACACCATACTGAGAAAAGGTACCAAGCCACGTGGCAAAGCATAGATAAGAAGTATGGTTTAATTTAAAATGTAATAGTTAGCTAGTAACAAACCTGAGCTATCAGCTGAGCATTTATAATTAATATAAGCCTCAGTGTGTTTATCTTGGAGCTGCTGGCAGGAAAAAAAATCTGCCAACAAATGATGCTCAATATGGGGCTGGAGAGATGGCTCAGAGGTGAAGATCATTGGCTGCTCTTCCAGAGGTCCTGAGTTCATTTCCCAGCAACCACATGGTGGCTTCCAACCATCTATAAGGAGATCTGGTGCCCTCTTCTGGCATGCAGGCATACATGCTGGCAGAACACTATATACATAACAAATAAATAAATAAATAAATAAATAAATAAATAAATAAATAAATCTTTAAAAAAAAGCCACGTAAAGATAGAAAATATACAAAGAGTCTGGATACTATATGTTATTGTGTTGTCTTTGAATTTTTTGACTGCTGAGGAAGGAGCAATAGCTGCTAAGAGATATTTGATTATAAATGCTGCTGGATTAAAACAACCCATATATTTAAAAAGTGTCTTGACTTCAAATGGAAGTTAAAAGATATGTTACTTTGGGAAAGAGGTTCTGCTTTAATTTCCACAGAAAATAAAAGGCTGTGGATTCATTCAAAGCTAAAGATGATCAGGTTTGATCAAGGAAGACCCCCTGAAAAATCTGTCTACAAACATAAAATAAACCTAGAAGAACTACAAGGCACATGACATGTATTTTACCTGCTCAAACATAAAACAAAAAATCATCTTTACTTGACTTGTACACACCACATATTCCATACTTGTATGTTACCTTTAAAAGTTTATACGTTTTCAGAACCAGGGGACCAGACACCAGTGAAATTGGATGGCCCAGGTGATCTAGCATCCATAATAGTTTTAAGGCTGCTGGCTGAGATGGTCCAGCCTCACAAACTATTCAGCCAAGACCTAACAATTATCCTGATTTTCTCAAGGTTCCCCCCAAATTACCAGTGCCCCCAAGCAACAGAAAGTAGTCTGGATACTATATGATACTGAATACTATATGATACTGAATGGTGTCCACATTCCCAAAAGATGGGTTATGGATATTTATTATAATAAGGAAGGCTGGTCACAAGTTGTTATTGGTAATGGTCAGGAAAAAAAAGCTGAACAAAGGAGATTAGTTTCAAGGATCTCTTTCTGAAAAGAAAAAAGGGGCATATAGAAATTATAGGCTAAAAGGATAGATTATTGAATCTACTTTTAAACCAAAAAAGGAACTACTAGTCACAGAAGAACCTAGGGTGACTGTCCAGGTAGCCAGATGTCCCTGTCATTAGGTAACATTTCACCCTTCTGGGGTCTTTGACAGAGCTGAAGACTAGTCATAGTTAAAGTTTTCCTTAGTTATGATAAAAGGTAAACTAGGTATAAAACTTTAGAGTTACAAAGATAAGATAAATAACAGAGTATTTTCTCTAAATTTGCCAAATACAAATGGACTAGATACTGTAACTATAATTTTTACTTGATAACTGATTTTGTTGTATATAATTTTACTATGTTAAAAGTTAAAACCTTCCTTTTTAATTAGACAAAAAGGGGAAACTGTGTAATATTCCTGTACACAGTGTGAATATATGTCACTGTGACTGGTTTAATAAAGAAGCTGACTGGAAAATAGCTGAACAGAATAAGGTTAGGCAGGAGAGCCAAACTGAGAATGCTGGGGAGGGCAGAGTCTGGAGTCATAAGCGGATGCAGAGAGAAGCAAGATGGGCATGCCATACTGGGGAAAGGTACCAAGACACGCGGCAAAGCATAGATGAGAAATATATGTTAATTTAAATGTAAGAATTAGCTAGTAACAAGCCTGAGCTATTGGTTGAGCATTTGTAATTAATATTAAGTCTCTGCATTGGTCACTTGGGAGCTGGAGGGTGGGAAAGAAATGTTCACCAACAATAGCTCCAGGCTCTGTTTCCATCTTTCCATGACCTTCTTCCCTCTGTCCTGTCCATGTCCCTTTTCTTTTACAATTGCATCAATCATTGGATTCTGGGCCCACTCAAATCTACTATGATCTCATCTTGATTCTTATTTTAGTAGTGTCTGCAAAGACTCTATTTCCAAATGAAGTTACAGCAGAAGGTTCTGGGTTGAGGGACTAAGGAGATAACTCAGAAGTTAAACAGCTTATCCCCTGCACCCACATAAATGCTGTATGTAATTTCAGCACCGAGAGAAGTAGAGACCAGATTTCCAGAGTGAGTTGGATAGCTAGACGAGTGAGGTCAATGAATTCTAGTTTCAGTAAGAGACCCTGCTTCAATATGTAAGGTTGAGAGTGATCAAGGAAGACATCCAATGTCAACATCTGGCCTCCAGATGTGTACACACACATGATTAGGCATCTGCACACATGTGTGTTCACAAACATGTGAATACATATATATATATATCTACATCACACACACACATATAAAATAAAATAATTGCTGGGCAGTGATGGCACACACCTTTGATCCCCGCACTCGGGAGACAGAAGAAGGTGGATTTCTGTGAGTTCGAGGCCAGCCTGGACTACAGAGTGAGTTCCAGGAAAGGTTCCAAAGCTACACAGAGAAACCCTGTCTTGGGAAAAAAAAAAAAAAAGAAACCATATTACAGACCCCTTTTGTCCTTTGCATGTACCTTCAAGTGCTATAGCTCTGAAGGGAAAGGTATCCTGCTTGTCAGGAGCCAGGCTATACCTATAGCTATAAAGGGAAGGTCTCCTGACTATCGGGAGCCAGGCTATATCCATAGTTGTGTTCCAGGTGAGGATTGTTTCCACACAGGAATGTAGCAATCCTGTTCCTCTCCCAGAGAGCCTTTACAGCTCAGCTCTGCTCCACTCTGCTAAGGGAGTTTCTCAGCAGAAATGTCAGTTGCTTCTCTGCTCCACTCCACTAAGGGAGTTTCCCATCAGAGATCTTCATTGCTTCTCTGCTCTGTTCCATTCTGCTGGTCTTCACTCAAAACTCATTCAAGAGATTTTTTTGGGGAGGGAGGAATCCAAGAGAGTGGCTGCCTCTGCCAGGGTAGAAAAAGGCAGCTCCCAACTGAACAGACACAGGGCTTATATAGGGCTGCTTAGGGGCGGAGTTTTTGCAGGGTGAAGGTTTTCAGGGTGGGAATTGGTCATATTTCAATCCCTGATGCATGAGTTTCATGCTCAGGGATTAGTTGGTGTGGTGGTATTGTGTTCCCCAAAATATTGGGCACCCTAATAAACTTATCTGGGGTCAGAGACAGAACAGCCACTAGATACAAAGGCTAGAAAATGGTGGCACTCACGCCTTTAATTCTAGCATTCCAGAGGCAGAAATCCCTCTGGATCTCTGTGAGTTCAAGGCCACATTAGAAACAGCCAGGCATGGTGACACACGCCTTTAATTCCAAGAAGTGAGCCCTTAATCCCAGGGAGTGATGGCAGATAGCAAAAAGATATATAAGGCGTGAAGACCAGAAACTAGGAGCTTTTGGCTGGTTAAGCTTTTAGGCTTTTGAGCAACAGTTCAGCTGAGATCCATTCTGGATGAGGACTCAGAGGCTTCCAGTCTGAGGAAACAGAATCAGCTGAGGAATTGACGGGGTGAGGTGGCTGTGGCTTGTTCTGCTTCTCTGATCTTCCAGCATTCACCCCAATAACTGGCCTCAGGTTTGATTTTATTAATAAGACTCTCTAAGATTCCTGCTACAGGTTGGTTTTGTGCTCAGGAACTGGTTGGTTTTCCTGCTTAGGGACTGGTTGGTTGTTTTTTGTGCTGAGATGGTCAGGGCCAGAGTGTGTTTCTTTCACTGGCCCTTTTTAACATTTTGGCTCTGGTTTCAGGGCCAAAGTGTGTTTCTTTGGCTGGCCCTTTTACCCTACAGTACCTGTCTTCCAAATCTCCAAGGTTGGTCCATAACCACAAACGAGCATCTCCCTTTTGACCTTGGTATACCTGAGCTCAGTTCTCTCTCTCTCTCTCTCTCTCTCTCTCTCTCTCTCTCTCTCTCTCTCTCTCTCTCTCTCTCTGTCTCTCTCTGTCTCTCTCTCTGTCTCTCTCTCTCTGTCTCTCTGTCTCTGTCTCTCTGTCTCTCTGTCTCTCTCTCTCTCTGTATTACTTTCTGCTCTTTGCTGTTCATAATGTCCCTCAGCCAAAAGAGGGTCATCTGCATTGCATGTCCCTCAGAGGCCATCCCACAGAGATGATGCAAGTCAATAGGCAGCAGCTCCCTTAAATTACATCCTTAAGGTTCATGCAAATATATCCATATTTTCACATTCCCCAACCTAAAGTAGAATGAAAACCACACTCATACTACTTTGCTACTTCAAAACCTTTCATTCATATATTTATCAACTATATTGAGTGCCTACTGTGTGCATGATGCTAGCATTCTGCCTTCACCTTCCACAACTGGTAACTAGCTAGGCAAGAAGGTAGATATGAGAGATCTGAGGAGAACTGCAGTTGAATCTTGGTATCTGTGTCTCCTGGTTGACAGAATGCCCTCTTTGTACTTAAACCTCCTTAAAGTTACAGTTAGGTTGTTCCTGCTGTGTCATGAACTAAGGCACCAGGGCATTTTCCCACACATGTGCCTTAACACAGCATCTGCATCTTCAAAAGACCTGATGTTTTTATACCATCACTTGGATTCTAACATCCCTCTTTTGTGGGCTTTTCTGGGGACCATGGGGAGAAATACCTTAAAAGGGAAGTTTAATCCACCCTGATTTGGTAGGGAAAAAAGTCCTCTTGCTCCATGAATATTCTTCATAAATATTTCTTTTTTGAAAAAAATCACAACACTGAACTTTTCCAACAGCAAGGAGCAGCCCACTCCAGTTTCTCTTTGAAGTGTTTTCTTTGCTTAGCTTTGCTGAACACATTTCTGCTTAAAATGTCTATGTCTCTTGACTGAGTTCTTTCCTCTGAGAACACAAGAGCCAAGAGACCCCCAGAACATAACCAGAAAGCTCATTGGCTTTTCTGAGCTTAAAGAGTAAGAAAATATTCATAATTTTGCTGAAGAATATATATCCTTAAAAATGTATTCTTCAGGTTGATGGGTAGCCCCTTCACCCTGGCCCTGACCTACCCTTGACGTCCCTGTCCTACATTCTACCTCAGTAGCCCAGCAAAACTCTCATCCAAAACGGATTCCTCAGTTTCTGTAACAGGTTCTTTTGCCTCCGCCTCCTGCCAGCCTTGAAAATGGTTCATTTTCAAAGTTCATTTCCAATGTTAACAGATCTAGGAGTTGTCTCTTACTGTCTTGGCCGAATTTCTTTGCCTATCTTGGGAATCCCTCATTGTGTGGATCCTGTTACCTTGGAATGAATTGTCTATATGTCTGTCTCTCCTGTTTCTTGAGACAGGGCTGTTTTACCTTTTCCTTGATAAAAGATCATGTGTTTAATGAAGGAGATGATGGAGACCTCAGTTCAAATGAGAGTTGAATCCTTCTCATCTTACTCCATACCTTGTCCCAGACCTAACTGCATCTTCTCTGGGATACCCATGGCTACAGTTGTCATATGGGTTACTGGATGTGATATACAGTTGTCATATAGGTGGGATTGTTTTGTTCCTCCCCAAGACTCATATTTTGAACTCCCAACACCCAATGACTCAGAATGAGGTCTTACTTGGAAAAAAGGGTTGATGTGATACAACTAGCTAAGGGGTAGCTATTGGAGTAGGGTAGGACTCTACTGCAATCTGACTGGTGTCCTTATAACAAAGGGAATGTTTGAATGTAGACTCCCAACAGAGGAAAAACACATGCGGAGAGAAAAGCAGAGGCCAGGGTGATGCCTCTATTTAGCAAGAACCCCAAAGCTATAGAGAGGCATGGAGTTGATTCTACCTCACAGCCTTTGGAAAAAAAACCAATTTTACCAACATCTTGACTCAGGGCTCGTGGCTTATAATACCATGAGACAACAAATGTCTGTTATTTACACCATTGAGATCGAAGCATTTTGCTACAGCAGCTTTAACAAACTCATACAAGGAATAAAAACTGCTCCAAAAATTACTTTCCATTACCTTGCAAGCCTTCCCCTTGCAGACCTAGATATCATGAGTACCTCAGACAGCTCGGTGAGGTGGGTTCTTCAGTTACCATTGTCTCTACCACACAGATAACTGAAACCCAGCCTGGGTGGTGGCGCATGTCTTTAATCCCAGCACTAGGGAGGCAGAGGCAGGCGAATCTCTGAGTTCAAGGCCAGCCTGGGCTACAGAGTGAGTTCCAAGATAGCCAGGGCTACCCAGAGAAACCCTTTCTCAGAAAAACAAAAACAAAACAAAAAACAAAATGAAACGAAAAAACAACACACCCTGAAAGGGGATGGGCAAGGGGATTTGGTTTATGGTTTTCTTCATTTTTATGGGTAGAAATAGCTAAGTTTGGGGCTCTTTTCACAGCCCTATCAAGATGCCTTAAGTCAGTTTTGAAAAATTTGAGATATGCAGTTTGTGACGTTATTACCTTTGCGCAGGAATTACAGCATGAGGTTAGCCATTATCCTCAGGAGCCCTGCCTGTGTGGCTTCAGCTGATTCTTGTCAGGAAGCCGTACACCACCAGCTCTATAGGGCACTGCTTCCAAGGCCCTGAAGAATATGGAGCTACTTGTTGGCCTGCCACGCCAAGCTTGGGAGCCAAGGAGAGGCACTGACTTAGGCTTCTCCCCTGTTTCCCTTATGACCCTCAAGCCAGAGGATCTTCCCCAAGGGTGGCCACATCCTTCTTCTCAGGGACTCCTGGAGACCTGCCTGATCCTGCTGGTGACCTCATCATCGCGCCTCCCCACCACCATTCCCATGGACACTCCACTTCCATAGGTTCTCTTTGTAAAAAGCTCTCACCACCCACTCATCCCCTGGGACTTTCCTATCCACTGGACTGGCTGCAAAGGGCCCCAGTGGCCCCACCCTTCCATTCCTAGAGATGGACAAGTGGGCGTTTTCCTTTGAAGGCTATTGAAGCTCACTGAAGAGCTGTAGAGAGGGGTGGATAACAGTTACTTGTTGTGGACATTTCAAAGCTTAAAAAAAAAAAAAACTGGTTAGGTGTTCTTTCATTTGGGCCCCTGGTTTTCTTGCTGGGATGGGAACTGCAACCCTTTGCTTAGATTCCACCCAGCCCACCTTTTAAAACAAGAATACAGAAGCCGCCAAGGCAGACCTTTCCGCCAACGCCACCTGACTATGGGAGCATGTGACTTCTGGAGCTTCCAGTTTGAGTAACACTCCACTCTACCCACGTCTTGACACAGGTTCCCCTGTGATTCTTAGGGTAGAGCTCTGAGCTCTTTAGTGCAATGGGCCCCTCAATAATTTGGTGAGGCCAGAAAGTAACATGGGTAGGATTATAAAGGAAAGTTGTTTATTTGAAATAGCAACTTTTTAAACATGGGAGGTGGTAATCTCTATGTATTTTTATATATGTTTGTTGCTGCTGTTTTGAGACAGGGTTTTGCTATATATCAGGCTGGTCTTGACTTATGTTGGTCTCAAACCTGCATCAGTCTCCCAAGTGCTAGGATTATAGGACTGTTATATTAATAATGTAACTGAGCTTCAGCTCTAACAATGTTATACTTTTGAAGTAGGGATGTACGACATTTCAAGATCTTAGAAGCAAATGTAGTGCATTATGAAAACATCATTATTTCTACCAGTGACAAAGCCACAAGTGTTGCTAGGTCCAAAATGGAAGGAAATACTGGGTTTGGATTAGTGGCTAGTGATAATGGATCCAAGCTACAAGCTCCTGCCTTATATTCGTGCCTTTCAATGTACATACGAACCACGCTGGAATGTGGTTGAAATGCCACTTGAATTTACAGGTTTGCTATTGTTCTGAGATATTGCGGCATTTACAAGCTCTGCGTGGGGCTTCTGGTTCCGGCAACGGCATGCCGTCTGAGAAGCAAGGCCCTGGATAAAAGTCTTCGGCTAGAATTATAATGGTGTCAGAGAAGAGGAGCAGCTGCTTTGGCCCTGAGGTCAGGAGAGAGGACATCACAACCTTCTTGGTTGTACTGTGTTCACGAGGCTATCCCAGCATGTCTCCTGAAGAAGCAACACTCAGACCTGGAAAGTGATCTCTCAGCAAAGCTTCAGAGAGGCTGCAATTCTTTTACTATGCCGGTTAGGTCCTGAATATAAGACCTTCCCTTTTTCCTGTCTCTGGAATAATAGAAAAATAAATAAACCCCTAATATGAAATAGGACCACAAAACATGATGACAAAACACCCTGTCCTTGACAGGTGGTGGTGGTACACGCCTTTAATCTTAGCACTCAGGAGGCAGAGGCAGGCGGATCTCTGTGAGTTCGAGGCCAGCCTGGTCTACAGAGTGAGTTCCAGGATAGGCTCCAAAGCTGCACAGATAAATCCTATCTCAAAACAAAACAAAACAAAACAAAACCCCACCTTGTCCTCTTGGCGATAGGTTTTAAACATGGGATGCTGTGCCCCATCTTGGGCTATACTTTAAAAACAAAGACTCATGGGGGAGGCAGCAGTCATTACCAGAGTAAGAAGCCCTGAGACAGATGTGGTAACTAGGGCTTCTCACATTGCTGGTGGTTCAGAGGCCTGTCTCTGCTTTTGTCTGTTGTTTTCTATCACCTGCTGAGCCTAGGGCCCCATGACTGCTAAGCAAGTATTCTAGCTCTGACCTATATGGGCAGCCCTGGGCGTCTGCGGTCTCATTGGATAGCTGGTGTTCTGATTACCATTTCTGCCCCCTGCTTGCTTCCAAGTAGCAGATGCAAACTTTGCACCCCCCTCCCTCCTTGGGGAATCCTTCTTCCTCCTGTTCTCTGCTCTGAGAATCCCTTTTGTTTCCATTATGAATTTCTTCATCATTATTTACATTAACAAACAGGAGTTGCTCTCTTCAGCTGCCCACTTACCCAAATGTTGCAGCTTTAACCTGTAAGACATCAGATCCCTTGGAGCTGGAGTAGCTTACAGGAGGTTGTGAGCTACCCAACATGAGTGCTAGGAATGGAACTCAGGTTCTCTTGGAAAGCAACAAGTGCTCTCAATGGGTGAGCCATCTCTCCAGCATCTTACATTCATATTTTAATATGGCACACTAAACTTAATGACCATGAAAGAAGAATTATATACACCACAACGAACTTGCTTAGGGGTGTGGTCTTTGTAGCGTCTCAGACCTGGATTCCATTTATACCACATACAAGTTCTATGCCCTTAATGTTTCTCAATTGGAAAATCAGAACAATTTTAAAAAGTCAGTGGAAGCTTGAAATTGTGGTGCACATCTTTAATCCCAGCATATGGAGGCAGAGACAGGCAGATCTCTTTGAGTTCGAGGCCAGCCTGTTCTATATAGTGAGTTCCAGGACAGCCAGAGCTACATGATGAGACCTTGTCTCAAACAAGCAAACAAACACAAAGCAAAGTCGCCAGACCGTTGTGTACATTAAATAAAATGATGTTTACAAGTATTCTGTGTGGTCCACAATAAGTTCACAACATTCTCCTCACCTCCCATGGTAAAGTAGTTACTTCAGCATTTAAGAAAGTGGAATTAGCCTGGGGATGTATCTCAGTGATAGAATGCTCAGCGTTGAGTGAGACCCCAGATTCAATTTGAAGTACTGAAGAAAAAAATAGAAGCATGTCATAATATATTCTACAGCCTGGCATGGTGGATCATGCCTACCATCCCAGAATTTGGGAGACTGACACAGGAGGATGACCACACGTTCAAGGTCAGCCTGTGGTACATGGTGATTTGTAAGCTATCCTGGGTTCCAAGATGAGACCTTGTCTCAACTCTCCTCCCCTTTTAAAAGAAAACTGCATCTCCTGGGGTGAGTCCTATGTTTATCATGCATTGGGCACCTGCATAAATGAGCTAAGCACATTCCCAAGACTGAGTGAAAGCATCCTTGACAAATAGTCACCATAAAGAGGTCACAGTCTGTTCTGACACATGATTTGAGATCGCATTTGGCAGCTGGAAGTCACTTTTGATCTTCACAGCTCTCTAAGGATAAGCAACCCACAGCTTCCAAGGGCGCCAAGACTCACTGACAGTAACACAGCAAGCCAGTGACTAAGCTAAGCTTGCAGGGGAGGCCCAAGTGCCTCCTGCAGCCACATGAGAATCCTGTCTGGGATCAGGTGGCCTGACTCACCGCTCATTAGGATACAGTGTACATAGGGAGCTCCAGACATTCCCAGAACCTCCAGTTTAAGTCGTTTGCTATGAATTAATGAATAATGGCTGTCCTTAGTCATTTCTTGAAAAGAGCCACTGTAAACAATGCTGCGGGATGCATACTGAAGAGCCTGGGAAAGCAAGTGACAGAAAGCTAGACAGTTTCAAGATGATCAATAGCTCCCGTGTGGCTCAAGGAAGGTCATGGCAACCGAAAATCTTGTGGACAAGAATTCAGTCAGCCTGCCTCCATCTCTACCTGAGTGAGATGATGCCCAGGAGAGTTTATCATCATATTCTAGCCCATGTTTTGATCTCAATAAGTAACTTTCTCAGGATTAGCTTACCCCCCTCAGAAGGACTGGGTACCCAGTACTTGTCACTTGTTTTATTTTTACCTTGGGCTTTTCAATCTCTTAGGGGTTTAGTAACTGTGAGCCAATACAGTTACTCTTGAACCCGAACAACTGCATGCATGCTTGTGAACCTGGCTAACGGCTGGTACTACAGAGCCAGGTAAGAGCCATCTCTTGGTCCACAGCAATCCTGCTAAGGAGATTCTTCCACCTCCACCACTGACAGATGTCAACAATGAGATCATTCTATCCTTCAGTCTCTGGCCACACTGCTGCCACTGCCCAGCAGAGCTGCAGAGAGGAGTGAGGTCTACTGGGCATGTCAGTGAGGGCACAGCTTCCTGAGCGCAGACCTGAGAACTGAAGGTGGCTCATTGGAAGAGAATGCTATCATAGTAAGCATCCCAGAAGGAAACCAACACTGGAATCTGTTTTCTGCCCGTGGCCAAATGTGAGCCTTGCTGCTCCCCCTTCCGAGAGAAGGAAGCAGTGACACCATGGGCTGAGTTAGTGTTCTAGGACATACAAGGATTTGTAAACATTGGAGGCTGGCAGGGCAGGATCCTCCAGATCCACATGGGATGACATTTTCCTTTTATCTGTCTCTCCTCTGGGATCTGGAGAGTGATTGAGATAATTTACCATTTAATGTGGGCAGATGGCTTAATTAGGCTCAATTGAAAGACATTCACAGTGGCTCTGAGTGTGTGAATGACTTGGGGGGGGGGCACAGGGTAGGAGTTTGGGAGACACCTGCCAGATGTGTCTTCATCCTCTGCCCTGCCACCTAAGCTGGCCCCAAGGTACCAAGATAGTCACAGGGTCATGTCTGCCCTGGGATCCAGCCTCGTTCAATCCATAGCTCATGCATTGGGAGAGGCCTCTGGTTTTGTGGCCGACCTCCAGGTCTAGTGACAGCAGCAACAGCATTGCTGGATCCTCCTTGAGCCTGACTGAGTTCTGGGGGGATTAGTCACATACGAGATTGAAGCCATGCCCCGGCCTTCAGGGAGCCCATAGGTGGAAATAGCAGAGTCAAAAATCCTAGCCCTTCTCTGTAAGGTTGAGAGTGGGGAAACTGAGGCTGAGACAGGGGATGTGACTGGTTCACCTCGACCAGCAAGGCAGGCATGGTGACTTGGCATCCCAGACTCCAGGAGGGAGAAAAAGGGAGGGAGAGCAGGGATATGGATGTGCATGTCTGCGTGTATCTGTGAATGCTCTCTTCCTCTTCTCTGGCCTCCTTCATGTCTTCCTCAATTTATAGGTTTTTGACCAAAAACTATGTCCTTTTTCCAGCTCTCTGTGTCTGAAGGAGGCTTTGGGAACCCCCAAATAGCCAGTATCTTCCCAGCTCTACTCATTCCAAGTCCAGAGCTTGTTGAGACCCAGGCTTTGGGAGCAGCCCAGTGTCTTTTCTAGGGTGAGATCCGTTTCTACAGATCATTAGCCCATCCTGTCTGCAGCTGGCAAGCCTGGGGGCAGAAACCAGCAGCAAATTGCTCTCCTTACACTCTCTCCCTCAAAACACCTTAAAATGATTGTTTTGGACCTGAGCCAGGGGACTGATGTTTTCCAAACCACAAGCAACATTTCTTGGCTCATTAGCTTCATTACTTTCCTGCTCCAGAAGCCCCCTCACCATTCTCACAGGAGCCCGAAGATAATGTCCCCAGATCTGAGCAACTCCAGGAAGGATACTTAGAGCCCTGACCAGGGTTGCAGCTGTTTGCCTCAAGGAGGGATGGAGAGGGGCGGAGCAGGGTAAAACCAAAGGCAACTCCAGGCAGGAAATGTGACACACAGCAACTCAGTCCCAGTGGGTCCAAGGGTTTCTACTAGAGATAACAGGGCATAGAATGGAAGACAGTGGGGATATGGGCCAAAGATGGTAGATCAGCAATTGAGAGGATGGTGGAACTAGGGGACACTGAGGGGGTAGAACAGGGTTGATGAGTATGGTAGTTTCTCTGGGGAGACAGAACTAATAGGCTGCACATCTATATGGATAGATGAGAGTGGACATGGTAAAGGAATTAATTGTCTTATGTGGTTACAGACACTGAAAAGTTTCAAGATAAGCCATCTGCAAGCTTGAGATCTAAGATGTCAGTAGCACAGCTCGGTCCAAGTCTTCAAAAGGGAGGAAGTGAGTGGCAAGTTCTCAGACTGAGACTGAAGGCCTGGGAACCTGGGGGAACCACTGATGCAAGTCCTAGAGTCCAAAGGCTAACGGTCCTGTTGTTCTGGTGCCCAAAGGCAGCAGAAGAATGCTGCCCAGCTCCAGGAGGATCTCCAGAAGGAGATTTCAGCTTTCCTCCACCTCTTTGTTATTTGTTCTTTTTGTTCTAGCTGTTTTTCCTGAGGACTGGACATGCTTGCTCCTCTGTGAGAATGGTTTTTCCTCTCTCAGTCTACTGACTCACATGCCAATCTCTTATGCACAGATGCACTGAGGGAAAAAAATGTATACTTTACCGTCTCTCTAGATAGTATTTACTCTAATCAAATTATTGACCCTCAAAAATGTTATAGCATGGCAAAATTAGAAATCAAGATAAAAAATATTAACCATTATAGTGTGGCAATAATACAAGGAATGGGGGATGGAAATTGCTACATAAAACACACGATAGCCAACTAAACATGAATTTCAGATAAACAAGTGATTTCTTAATCTAAGTATGTCCCATGGAATATTGGGAACACTATACAATTAAGAAAGTTTTTAAATTTGAATTTCAGAATTAACTGGCTATCTTGCTTTTATTCTTCAACTCTGGCAACTCTTACCATTGGGAGTAGCTTGCAGGAGACGGTAGAGCAATACACCAAGGATAGACCATAGGGTGGAGTATCAGCTGGATGTGGTGACCCACACCTTTAATCCCAGTACTCAGGAGGCACACACAGGCAGATTTTTGTGCAACTGAGGTCAGCTTGGTCTACAAAGGAAGTTCCAGGCCAGCCAGGCTTACCCAGTGAGATGCTGTCTTAACCGTCTCAAAACCAAGTAAGGTATCATGGGACAATAGGCCGGAATTATACTCTACTGTGGACCTCTAAGATGGTCCTTGACGTGGGTTTTCAAAGAGGTAGATACTGAGGCCTAGCCAGGCCAACTTCGTCATGGCTTCCCCTACTACAGCTTTCACCTTGGGGTCTCTCTTTCAAAACTGACAGAGAGGTGGTATGTAGCCCCCCCACTGCCCTGCAGCCACCAAGCACCATCCTTCAGGTTCTTTCTGTTGGAAGGGCTTCCAAGTCCCAATGCACAGGCCTAGGAATGAATCTGAGATTAGTAACCCACTGGCTGTGTGTCTAGGCATCTGATTAACCACTGTGCGCCTCGGTTTCTGGGACATGGGGGTAAAATAGAAACAACCTATCATGATTGTCTAATAGGTTAATATTTATAAAGCTGTAGGTACAAAGCGCTCAATAAATGTTAGCTGAAAAATCCCCAAAGCTCTTTAATCACCACAGGGAACCAGAAAAAGAACAATAAAAATTAATAAATGGGAGAAAGTGACACATATATCAGATTATTGCAAGGCCCTCATTCATAGCCATTACCCTCTTTTAGAAATAATGGAAACCATCAGTCTTACACTCCCTTCTTATACCTGAGTGGCACTCACTAATGTCACTTGTCTTCCTCAAAACTTTCCCTCCCCTGGGTCACTCTCTCACACATTAGTCCAGATGACAAGTTATGAATTAGAGTCCATGCACCCCTTGGAGCCATGGAGTAGTGTGCCTGCCCCTCAGAATAATATCACTCCCATGGCTCTTCATTTAGTCAGCAAATTGCTATCGGGGAGGGACTAATGCACAAAATAGAATTTGCCTTTCTCCTTACAGAATTTACAGCCTGGATGGTGATCTCATCTCATCGTCTCTCCCAATTCCTGCTGTCTTTATGTGACTGGTTCAGAGACTGGGGTAGTGAATTGGTGAAAATTAGAATAGCAACTCAGATCAACTGGAAGTGGTTAAGTGGAACACTATGTTTAGCCATGTTCCTGTTCAAAGAGTGAACTGCTGCGATTGATTAATGATGTTTGCCACAGGTGCAGGAGAGGCATGTGACCTTCGATGTCCCATTGATATGAACAGCGGACCTTCCCATGATTTGTGAAATCCTGGAATACAAACTCACAGCTGAAGTCCTCAGGACGATGAATCCAAACCTGAAGGATGGCAGTAATTGTGGTAAAGCGCTGCCTCCCCAGCTCTAGGAAACATGCATCATCAGAGCTGACAGACCAAAAAGCCTCAGAGGAGGAAAGAAATGGCCATGAGACCGTGATACAAGATTGCAGCTGGGCCTGACCGATAAGAACACCAGATAAGAAAAGAAGCCTGCACTAAGAAGCGCCATCATGGATTCTACCCCGGCTCCCATCAAGCTTAACTGGAAGTGCCTTTCTCAATGACAGACATTCTCCACATCCTGCAGGTGACAGGTAAGATGACACAGATGGTCCCAGGTCTACGTGGCTTAGAAGATGAGCCCAGGAGGGAAAGATGAATCAGGATGGCCTCCTGGCAGCTGAAACAAGTGCCCTGGATCTTGCCATAGAATCTCAAAGTGGGGCTGATGAGCAGCTCAGGGTAAAGGTGGCTGCCACTGCCTGACAGCTTCAGTTCAATCCCCAAGATCCATGTGGTGAAAAGGTGAACTGATTCCTTCTCTGACCTCCACTCATGCATACTCCATGGCACTGCACTTACACACACACACATACACACACACACACACACACACACACACACACACACACACACACACAGAGAGAGAGAGAGAGAGAGAGAGAGATATTAAAATGCAATATAAACAACTCAAAGGTCCCAAATTACACATGCTCACATGGGTTTGTAAGTACAAAAGGGCAGATAGTCTTACACCTTGAAGAGAATTTAGGAATCATTTATTCCAGGGCTCCTCAACTGGGGAATTTTTAGAAAACCGTCTTAGTTAAGTTTTTTTTTTTTCTCGTTGGTTTTTCGAGACAGGGTTTCTCTGTGTAGCACTGGCTGTCCTGGAACTCACTCTGTAGACTAGGCTGGCCTCAAACTCGCAGAGATCTGCCTGCTTCTGCCTCCCAAGTGCTGGGATTAAAGGTGTGTGCCGCCACTGCCCAGCATTAGTTAAGTTTTTATTGCTGTGAAGAGACACCATGACTATAGCAACTCTTATAAAGGACTAGTTGTGGTGGCTTACAGTCCAGAGGTTCAGTCCATTATCATCATGGTGGGGAGCCTGGCAGTCTGCGGGCAGACTTGGTGCTGGAGCTGAGAGTCCTTACATCTTCACAGGTAGGCAACAGGAAGTCAACTGAGACACTGGGTGGTATCCTGAGCATAGGAAAACTCAAAGTGACACACTTCCTCCAACAAGGCCATACCTACACCAACAAAGCCACACCTCCTAATAGTGTCATTCCCTATGAGATTATGGGGACCAATTACATTCAAATCACCACAAAAACTATTTTGAATTGCTCTTTATTAGTGTGTGTATGTGTGTGTGTGTGTGTGTGTGTGTGTGTGTGTATGTGTATGTGTGCGCACACATGTGTGTGTACCATGAAGCATATGTGGAGGTCAGAGTTAGTTGGTTCCTCTCCAACTTTCAGGAGTTGGTTCTTAGCTTCTACCATATAGGTCCCAGGGATTGAATTTAGGTCCTCAGTTTGGCAGCAAGTGCATTTAACTGCTGAGCCATGGACTATTTGGTTTGTTCTTGGTGACTCTCCCTAGAGAACTGAATCACAGCCCCCAGTCCCAGGACAGGGACTTGTGATTGTGCCTGCCCTCAGTGTCATCATATGTGGTTATGAAAGCTTGGAGAGTTAGGGAAGGCTCTGGACTGGTCCTCTCCACTTAACGTACTGGGACTGGGCTCGTCCACCTGTTCCTTTCCACACAGCCATTCCTGAAAGCAGTTTGGAACAAGACGTGCAAGGCTTCAGAGGTGAGAACCTGCTCACTCTCACCTTCCATGGCAGTGGAACTAACTGGCTGGAATGCAAAATTTCACAGATTTAAAACAAACTGTGTGTGTGTGTGTGTGTGTGAGAGAGAGAGAGAGAGAGAGAGAGAGAGAGAGAGAGAGAGACAGACAGACAGACAGACAGACAGACAGACACAGACAGAGACAGAGACAGAGAACAACCTGTGGGAGTCAATCCTTTCTTTCTCTCCAGGTCATCAGGCTCAACAGGAACACCTTTGCCCACTGAGCCATCTCACCAGCCCTGGGCCACGGTTCTGAAGGGAACCAAGTCCTCAGGGTGCTTGGGGCAAGCAGGATGTGGGGAAGAATTCCAAGGTTATTAGTAAGAGGTGACCGGGCTGTCCCAGGGGCGGATAAGACTGAAGAGGAAATGTTGAAGGCTGTCCATTTCACCAACAAATCTTATTGTCTTTTTTTCTCGAAGAAAAAAAAAATCCCACTGTTAATTTGTTAGAGCCTAGAGTTGCTCACAGGCACTAAAAGTGGCAGAGGGAATAACAGCACATTTCTATTATCTTCCTAATGCAGGCATGAAAACCCGCTGCAGCTAGGCTAGGTCACATTTCCAGCTAAAAAGCAAGCAATTTCAAAGGCAATCTTTGCTGGCCCTGGACATATTTTGATGCGGTGTATTTCTTTCTTGGCTTCACTTAGAAGATCACCCCTATCAAGGGAGCCCAAGTCCCTATGATTACTGAAATGCAAAAAGGAGAAAGCTAAATTTAGAAGGTGGCTGGGTGTGGGACAGTAGATAGGACTGAAAGGAGACAGTAGGAAATGGACAGTTTACAACAAAACC
>CABHPH010149513.1:0-21163 GCA_902168325.1 Peromyscus nudipes
CACACACACACACACACACACACACACACACACACACACAAATCTATCTTGAACTACACTACTTCACAGCCACTTAGGGCAGCCATAAAATAAAAAAATACACATAAGCATTGGCAAGGATATAGGTAAATAAAGTGGCATGCTCACTAACTGCTGGGATGTACAATGGTGCAGCTACTTTGAAAAACCATTTAGCAGGTCCTCAAAACATCTATGCTCTGGCCCAGTCACCCCACAGCTAACTATATACCCAAGAGAAATGTTCCTGTCTCCAGACATGCACATGAATGGGCACAGTATAGCACTGTGCTTCACTGCCAAGTAGTAGAGACCCAAATGTCCATTGGTACAATTAAGAAGACAACACCTTTAATCCCTGCACTCAGGAGGCAGAGGCAGGCAAATCTCTGAGTTCAAGACCAACCAGGTCTACATTGCAAGTTTCAGGCTAACCAGAGCTACATAGTGAGGAGCCCTCCCCCACCCCCACCCCCGGCTTTTTAAAATGATTTATGTGCATTGATTAGTGTTTTGCCTTCATGTATGTCTGAGAGTGTCAGATCCCCTGGAACTGGAGCTAGAGACAGTTGTGAGCTGCCATGTAGGTGCTAGGACTTGAACCCAGGTCCTCTGGAAGAATAGCCAATAGTCTTAACCCATTGAGCCATCTCTCCAGCCAGCCCCGAGATCCTGTCTTTAAATAAATAAAAGAGGAAAGAAAATGTGGCACACCCATACAAAGGGAATGAAGCGCTGTTGTGTGCTAAGAGACAGATGGCCCTAGAAAAATAAGGCAGAGTGGAGAAGCCAGCCACAGGAGGCCACTTATGTCCACAAAAGGAAAATCTTCAGAGATGTGATGTTTAGTGGTTGCCTAGGACTTACCGGGCTGGAAGATGCAGAGGGTGGTCGATGGATACTGTTTCTTTTGGTGATAATGTTTTTCTAAAACGACTGTGGTAACTATATAAAAATCTACCCAACTCTATACCTGGATGTGTGAATGGGACTGTACATAAATTATGTTCAGTAAATGTCACTGAAAACTTAATTTCAGGCAAATGTTCACCCTTGGGTGTTATCACTGAGGCAAGTCTAAAGCAGCACTCCAACTAATCCATTAATTCACATACACTGTAACTGACATTGTTCTCTGGGATGGAACAGGAATTAATGATACATTTTCCACAGTGACCCTTGGGTACCGCAGTAAATGCCAACTTCTTGAAAGGGTTCTAAATGCTCAGTGAGGTGTTTTACTGGCCTGAGCCCACACACCAGTGATGGCCCACTCAGAAACCCCAATCCAATTTATTCCCTTACAGGCAGTGTGCCTCACTAGGCCACCTAAGCCCGATGAATTGGAGAGAGCAGCCCAGCACAATAGGGAGGAAGAGTTAAAGAGGCCTGCAAACTCATCAGCCACCTGCCACTGCTTCCGCTTCGCTCGCTGGTATCTCAACTCCCACCTATAGATCACGTATACAAACCACAACTTCCACCATCAGGCCCTAGGGCTGACTGGCTCACTCTGTTCATTAATTCAATGAGACACAGCCCTGGGTTGGGTATGTGACTGCTCTGACCTCATAAGGAGACTCATCCCTGGATGGATGTATAATGTGATGGCTTTATTGGGAGATGGTGGAATCCTAGTTGGAAGGGCAAGCTTACTGGGGCATGTCTCTGGGGGGACACCCTGCCCTGGTCCCTTCCCATAGTCATCCATTCTCTGCTTCCTGTCTGCCATGACAGAGAACCTCCTCGGCACACGTTCTCCTTACTATGCTGCTGTGTCCATGTGCGTGGAGCCAAGCACCCACGTAAGGAGCCAAGCACCCACAGAAGGAACTGAGCACCCACTGACAGGATGCTTCAAAACCCGAGTCCGATCAGTCTCCCCTACACTGCTTCTGTCGGATACGTCGTCAGAGCAGAAATTAACCGGGGTTCTCAGGCCGTCCCCAGCACACAGCATGCACTGAACAGATGGTAGTGTCACCACCACCACCACCGCTCCACCTCCTTCTCCTGCCCCCTTTTCCTGTCGGACCCTTGTTCTCCACCCCACTTACAGCTTGGAGACCAAGACTCTGGCACTGTTCTCTTCCTCAAAAAACACTCCTTTGTTCCTCCACCCTTCCTGTAACACAAACCCAATTTCCTCACCTCTATTCTCAGCAAAGAAGGTCGGGTTTAAGGACGACAGACCTGCAGGTCCGAGAGAGGCAAGGAACCCCGGCCCAGCTGATACAGACTCCCATCTCCCTGGCCCCAGAAGAAGAGCCTCCTGGGATCAGAGGAGCCCCAGAGAGGGTCAGTAAGAGTTAGCCAAACCACTGAGACCTGGGACCAACCCCACCCTACGATGCCCTGGCAGCCTCCTAGAGTTTCTCCTCTGCTGTTCAATTGGTTTTTATCACTTTCACACTAAAGTGTTTGAAAATCTGTCCCTCACCGAAACCCAAACATGATTTCATCGTGGCGGAGGTGAGCATCGTCATCAATAGACAGTATGGCCTCTGTCTCAATCTCATTCCAGGGCAAGAATCGATTGTTCAAACTGTTTTTCTCGGTACGGACAACCTGAAATGAGAGAGAAAAACACGAGAAATCAATGCTACATTAAAGAATTCTCAAAGTGACTTTAGTCCAAATCTTACCAACAAACTGGCCTGGTGGCCGGCCACTTGCTTGTGACATTGGCACGTGCCTCTCAGTGAAGCTGCCTCCCGTTGAAGAGGATCTCACACTAACCATCAGTCATTGTAAACTGACTTTCTCATGAAACACACACTGAGGATTATTTTAGACGAACAGTCTAAAAGATTAAACATGTTTCCCAAGAGAACACAAAGTGGCAACACACGCTAAGCCCAGGTCCGAGCTCGAGCCCACCCAACTGCTCACAAACTTTAAAATGACACTTAGAAACACTTTTGAGTTTACCTCATTTCTGGCCACACACACACACACACACACACACACACACACACACAATTTTAAAGCCTTTGGGAAATAAACCTTTTGAGAAAAGTGTTATCGGTTCACCTGTGTGGAGCCCACCCACAATGTTGACATCCACCATCTACAGGGATCACTATGCATACAAAAGCCGTTCCTTCCTTCACTAGGCGTGAGTGCACAGGGTTGATTTGTTTTGATGATCAGGGAGGCACCTGTGCCGGGTCTTCGGGTAGGATAGAGAAGATGTTTTCAGCCAGGTCTTGGCTGAGATCACGGGTACCTGGGATACACTTGATACTTGGTGTCAGGAGGAGGTTATCCTCAGTGCAGGGCAGATGGTGGTGGAAGGGAGACGACCATTCTGGCTTTCTGAAGCCCCGTGAGAGCCTCTTTACTTTCTTAGAGTAGAATGATGCTTCCTCACTTGCTGGACAGGAACCTGTGGTTTGAATGAGATGTCCCCCCAGGTCTGATTCCTGGTTGGTGGTGGTTTGAGAAGTTTAGGAATTGTGCTTGGCTAGAGGAAGTGTGTCACTGGCCCGTGCTTTAAGAGTTTAGACTTGGGTTGGGGATTTAGCTCAGTGGTAGAGCACTTGCCTTAGCAAGCACAAGGCCCTGGGTTCGGTCCTCAGCTCCAAAAAAAAAAAAAAAAAAGAGTTTAGACTTGATGGGTATGGTGATGCACGCCTTTCAGCCCAGCACTCAAGAGGCAGAGGCAGACAGATCTCTGTGAGTTCAAGGCCAGCCTGGCCTACAAAGTGAGTTCCAGGACAGCCAAGGTTGTTACAGAGGAAAAACTCTGTCTTGAGAAACCACATTTAAAAAAGTTTAGACTTGAACCATTTTGAGTTTACTCTCTGCTTCCTGCTTTGGACCAGTCTGTGATCGCTCGGCTTCTCCCCGGCTGCCATGCCTGCTCCTGTCTTGCTTCCCTACCATGACAGACTCTTGTCTCTCTGGAACCATAAAGCCCAAGTAAACCCCTCATTCTGTAAACTGCCTTGGCCATACTCTTTATCACAGCAACAGAAAAGTAAGTACTGCTCTACGATAAACAAAGGGAATTATCAAAGTACCACCAGGGACATCACTATGACTTGCTCCCAGCTATGCCAAAGGTAGACTGTTGACCTAAGGGGAGAGGTTAAGAGAGTTCTGTGTGGACACTGCTGTCAGTTCTGGAGAGGACACTGCTTTGCACATCTGCATATCTGGGAGATGGTCTTTGAGTCGGGATTAGCTGAAGACCCAGCTCTTCACTTTCCCTGTCTCTTGTCTGCTAAACTGCTGCTTACTTTGCAAATGTCTTCAAGCCAAAGCCACCGTGGAAAATGTATCATTAATTCCTGTTGCATCACAGAAAATGACGTCAATCACAAATGCACAAGAACTGACAGATTAGCTGGAGGCTGCTTTAGACAGGCCGCAATCAACAGGCCGTCCAGCCCCATCAACACAAAGAAGGATCCTAACTACACTACTCCAGATGTCAGAACCCAGCAACAGACTCGGAAATCCGCCTTGCCCTGAGCATATTTAACTATTTAAAAAACAACAACAACAAAGCAGACCGGTTTGTAGCCAGGGATCTCCTAAGCTCAGGTTCAGTGGCAACAGAACAAAGAGGCCAAGTTCTAGGTCAGGAAACAGAATGGCTATTTAACAGGCAGAGATTGTCAAACTGGGTTACAGAAAAGCAAAGAGACCGAACTACACTCAGGGAGGGAGAACACAACACTTGCCTAGACTGGAACGTCCTGGATTGGGTCCTCAGTCACATCAACAGGGACACACACAGCCAGGAGGGAACCCACCACCGCCCTATATTTCAGCAGCCTTTGTTCCCCAGGGAGCGGGAAGGTGGCCAGAAGTGGCAGGTCCCAAACGCAAGTTTAGTGATGTAAAATCCCATCCATGTTAAGATGTTATCAGGTCAGGTCATGTGACCACCTGAGAGGACAGAACAGGGTGACTGTTCACTCAAACTAACCCATCATTCATTCACTTTTCTAACGTACCTTGCATCCACTCACAGCACTATAGTTCAGCCAGTCCTGCAGAACACAGCCCCTCCTCAGCCCCAGAAGATATACACAGAGAAATTTGAATCTTCAACCTGCTCCTCAGGACTATCAGTTCTCTGAATTAATTTCCAGCAGGATTATCTACACAGCCTGAGCACTTGGTAGGATGCCAAGCCTAGCTGCCAGGACACTGCCTGAGCTATTGGAAATAGACAACCAAGCCACGAGCCAAAGATGCACTTCCCAAGAGCCCCAGGAGATGGCGCTGCACAGGTGCAAAGAAAGGAGCGTGGCTAGGGAGCCTATCTGAAAGCAGAGCAATCCACTCAACCTCTGATAGTGTGAACCTGGGGATTCCTCTGTGAATCACTACAACACAGTGTTGTCTGCAGAAGCTGGGGTCAATTACCCGGCAAACAGCCACTCTGAGTCCAAAAACAAGAACAAGGGAAACTGAGGTGCGGAGTATGGTCTGGGACCCAGAGCGCAGACAGGATTCATTTGTAAACTGCAATTCACAGGGGACTCCTTCCTTCTCCCTTCCCCACCCCACCTCAGACAGGGTCTCTCTGCGTTGTCCTGGAACTCACTATGTGGACCAGGCTGGCCTCAAACTATGTGGACCAGGCTGGCCTCAAACACCTGCCTCACCTCCCAAATGCTGGGATTAAAGGTGTGTGCTATCACACCTAGCTCCCTCCTATTCCTTAAAAGACCTGAGCCGGGGAGACCACAAAGCTGGGACTCCAACAGCAAACAAGATCTGACCAGGATTCACAAGCAGGCTTGTGCATAAAAGTTCACTGAAGTCCATCCCTGGGATGTCGGTCAAGAAGCCCGAGGAGGAAGAAAGGGGGAAGTTCTGATCCAGGAGCTGAAGGGGGAGGTTTCACCTTTAACCCCAGCACATGGGAGTTGGGAGCGGAGGGGGGCGGGGGAATGTAAATTCAAGGCTACCTAGCAAGTCCGAGGCCAGCCAGCAGGCCATGTGAGACCCTGCCTCAAAACCCAAAAGATTCTGGCTCCAAAGCTACAGTGCTTGATCACTAGACTGCTGCTCAGCAACTACCCATTGTCTGCCTGGGCAACAAAACCTGACAGAAAGACCCAGTCGTTCCTCAAGCCATGTGCATACAGATGAGCACTGGCCTCTAGCAAATGTAAAACAGGCAACTAGAAGAACTTCGCAACATTCCCACTTCTGTTGATGTTTGGTTTCAATTACAACAGTAATCCTCCACCCCAACCCCACCCCACCCCCCAAAAAACCTGGCTGTTTCCTCATGTTGTGCCAGGAAGGTGTGTTCCAGACTTTGCGTAACTCCGAAGACTACCTAAGTTACCGCTTTAATCACGAGGCCGGCACTGAGCAGGAGGACTAGCACGGGGTGTGAGCCCAGAAATGTCGGCCAGCCCGTGTCATACAAACGTGTGGATGACTACGTGGGTAAGGGGGAGCGGGAACAAGCCAGCCCTGCCGTTTCCGGACTATGGAATAAGATTTGTCAGATTCACAGATCGAACACTCAACATAATAAAGACTACTAAAGAACAATAATGAGACGATTCCGAGACCCTCAGTATTAGTTCTGTTTTACTTTTTCTTCTCGCTATGTTGTTCAGGCAGGCCTTGAACTCAATATGTAGTCCAGTCTGGCCCTCAACTTGCAGTCCCCTGCCCCCACCTCTCGACACTGCTGGGATTCCTTGTCTGTGCCACCACATTTGACTTCTAATCTTGCTTTCCAAAGCAAAGCAAAACAAACAAACAAACAACCCTACTGACCTACATCAGTCAAGTTGGAGCAAGTCTCGGTAACATCTGCTTGTTTCACACAGCGCACTCCCAGGTCATCTGTTATCATCCCTCACAGAAGTCTCGACCCCCATCACCTTTCTTCTCAACACAGAGCAGTGGGCCAAGACAGCACTCCAAGCCTAGACCCTGCCACCACACTTGACGGTTATCTTTATGTCATTAAAGTTACACTGGCTCAGCCCAGCCTAACGGCCTCCAGCCTCTACCAATGTCGCATGCACAGCGCATTTCTGTAGCCAACCTCATCTCAGCCATCACACAGAGGAGAGATGGAAAGAGCAGCTGCTTCCTCTAACTTACAGCAAACCACAGAGCTCAGGAATGAAAAGCATGAGGCCTAGGAGGCTGCACCCATCAGGTCTCTAGCAGGTGAGCACCAGCATCAAAGAACTTGAGGCCATAGAGCACTGGCTTGCTCACTCACTCACCAAACAAATGGGAGGAGCCAAAAGGAAGAAAAGCAGGGGGTGGGAGTTAAGGGTAACAGTGAACTAGTTTTCATTCATAACTTTTACTGAAGCTAATGCAGCACAAAAAACGTCACGCTTCACCTTATGAGACAAGTCTGTCTGAACTTTTAAAAGCGTGTCAACAAGCCCTAGTGAAACAGCACAAATGAGAGGGTTAGCCTCCAGGGAGATGACGCACACGAAGACCACACACAGCACCGACAAAACGCTGATCAGTTAGCGAGCTGGGCTTGGAGCGCATCTCTAGCCCGGCATGCAGAAGACGGAGGCAGGAGGAACACAAACTCAGGACCAGCCTGGGTTACAAATGGCCAGTTCCAGCCCTAACAGGAAGCCTCTGCTTTCCAGCCAGTAACACCGCGCAGAGTCACTGCATCCTGAGACCAGCGCAGCCTCGCCTAGCTTGCTACATGCTTTACACATAGTTATTTTACAGTTTCAACTTTATGCACTATATATTTATACCATTTACTCATAAGCAATCTTATGCCTTTCCAGGAAATTTGGGCTTGGTACAAAAGAAAGGCTATGCATTAAATTACAGCTGGAAATTCTAACACCTAACTCTACTTTGAGAAGCATTATCAACAGAGCCCTCGATGACCCTGACACCTGCCTTCATCATGAGGTCAGCCATTCCAACTGCTGCTCTAAATACCTGCTTCCCTCAAGCAGGAAGCACAATCAAAATATTCAGCCAACTAGACTGAAATCCTCTAACTTGAAACTCTTTCTTTTTAAAATAACTAGGAAAGACTGCATGCTACTACAGACAGTGTGTTCGCACAGCCCATTTGGAGAGTTTCTGGCACTTCTAGCTAGGTATCGTATTACTGCAATGGGCTGCCCAGAAATCACAGGGGACTAACTCATTTCCCACCAGATTAAAGAAAAGATTAGTTCTGGCAAGTTCTCTGCTGGATTTCAGTCATCGCTTACTGGAAGTAGGAAGCCGTGTGAGGAAATGTGTCTCACAAAATAGCACACTTTAAAACAACTCAGCAACCCCCGTCTCAGTCACTGCTCTACTGCTGTAAAAAGACACCATGACCAAAGCAACTGTCATAAGAGAAAGTGTTTTAACTGGGAACTGCTTAAAGTTGCACAGGGTTAAAGCCATTATCGTCGTGGTGGGGAGCATGATGGCAGGCAGGCAGGCATGGTGCTGGAGAAGGAGCTGAGAGTTATATCCTGATCCACAGGCAGAGAACAAGACACTGGGCCTGGTGTGGGCTTTGAAACCTCAAAGTCCAACCCCAAGATACACCTCCTCCAAAAAGGCTTCACTCCTAAATCCTTCCCAAACAGTTCATCAACTGGGGACTAAGCATGCAAATGTATAAACCTACGGGGACCATTCTCATTCAAAGCGCCACAGCCTATAACTAAAAAAAAAAAAAAAAAGAGAAAATGCAAACTTTACTTGGGGAGGTCTCTCAGAGAAGCCTCCCCATTTACAGAACATACACTTGGTTTTTAATCACGTCAGGCTACTGCTGCTCTGAAACACTGCAAAGGTAGCCGGGCATGCTGTGCACGCCTTTAATCCCAGCACTAGGAGGCAGAGGCAGGCGGAGCTCTGTGAGTTCAAGGCCAGCCTGGTCTACAGAGTGAGTTCCAGGACAGCCAGAGCTAACTATAGTGAGACATGTCAGGAAAAAAAAAAAGAAAGAAAAAGAAAACCTTTTAAAAGAATGAGTTTTCCACTTAGATGCAAGATTGTAAAACATTGGTAGCGAACTTCTGCCCTCCGGAGTTGTCCCATTGTGCTGTAAGCCTGCATTTAAGACCTCCTCCCTCCTTTAATAAACAGCATTTGGCATTAAATTTAAAAAAAAAAAAAGACTTTTCCAATGACATAAACTTTTAAAAATTAGACTAGATCCAGACCCCTTTCTAGACAAATCATCCCCCAAAAAACTCTGAATTTCCTCAAGCAAGCATCTAGTAATGCAGCCCACCAGACCTTTTGTCCTCCCTTGTTCCTCTTTCTAGAGAGTAATCACAGTGCAGCTAAGTGCTTGGTGGCCTTAAGACAAAAGAAATGGACTGCATCTCTCTCCCAGATGGCTAAGTGTAGTACTGTAGGCAGACATGCAGAGTCCTGAGAAACCACACTCTCTCCTACACACTAACGTGTCCCCTGTACCCAGGGCTCAGACACAGTAAAGCGTTAGTACAGCTGGTAAAATACTCTAGAAAAGAAGGTTCAAAGTCTTCAACTCTCAAATATCAAAAACCCCAACGCCAGCCTTCCGGAAGCTTCCACTGTACCCTGGGAGAAGACCTGTGTCATTTCCCAGTCCTTTTGGGAGCACTGAAATGGAAGGTTCTGAACTGGACCATGCTTAAGCACAGTTCCTGTTACTCCTCGGTCGTGGCGAGAGCTGGAGAAGGGAGATGGAGACTAAATACAGTGCCTACTGGGCCCTGAGAGCTTCCTCTGACTACTCTCATCAATATGGAAGATGCCCGAAGGGTAACCGAGGGAGGGAGCCTTGTGAACCTGCATGGCTCCGGCATCAGTTTCTATTGTGGAGGCACCAGGGAGTCTTAGGACATGCTGGGCAGTAATGGAACCAGCAAAGCCTGAAAGGCAGCAAGCAGAAACTTCACAGGGAAAGGAACCTATAAGGGTTTATAAATAAATAGATAAATGCGCTATACCAGCATGTAAAAGGCCCTTGGCTCAATCCCTAGTACCAAGAGCAAGCGTGTGTGTGTGTGTGTGTGTGTGTGTGTGTGTGTGTGTGTGCGCGCGCGCGTACACTCTGCTACTAGTGAGGGAGCAAAACTGATAAAAGCTAGAAAAGGCATTTAAGAGTGTGGTACTAGTCCGCGCAGTAAAACATACTGCCCATTTCTATTACCATGATGGGGACACCAATGTCTGGCCACAAAAGGTCCTCCGAGGGCAGCTTGGGAGAGTTCCACACCACCACTACCTTGTTCAGGTAGGGGAGGCCGTTGAGTCTCTCCAGGGAGTTCATGAGCACTTCCTCCCGCTCATAGGTCAGCATCACAACTGTGAACTGCTCCCTCGGGACATTGCCTCCAAGTGCCGCCTGGAACTCCTTGCCAGAGCCCCCAGCCCCGCCACCGATGGGCCGAAATCCGGTCCCTGAGCCCAGGAATTTGGCCTCAGAGGGCAACACGGGGTCAAAGGGTGTGTGTGGGAAAAGATGGAAAGGCCCGGGTGCAGAGTTCCAGCTACGGTAACAGTCTGTGACAGTCAGAGTAAAGTTTCGGAGGTATTTAGGTGAGGCATAGGGCGGTTCTGTCTCTACCGGCCCCAGGTCCAGGTCCCCATTGTCAGCCATGTTGGGGTCAGTTCCTGCTGCTTTTCCTGAACGATGGGGGATCTCAGCTGCTACCTCTTCCCGGATGGGAGCAGCTGGGATCTGGATGCGAGTCCTAATCATGGCCAGCACGGTATTAAAAATACTGTCAGCAGTGGAGAAGTAGGTCTCCCAGAGAAAGCGGCCTTGCCGCCTCATGGCCAACAGATCACTGTCTGAAAGACTTCGTAGCAGGAAGTGAACCTCTGTAACTCGCGGCTTGGGCACCACCAGGGCGGCCTCATTCCACTCCAGCATGTCATGGTACGGGAGCTGTACCTGCTCCCCCAGTACAACGGGCACAGCTCCCACTTCCAGGGCTTCGAAGAGCCGTGTTGCACACCCCGATGAAATAACCAAGTGCGGGTCCCCAGGAGTAATGATGAGGGCGAAGGTGGAGAGCTTCAGTAACTCTAGGCGGTCTTCCCGCTCCCCACAGAGCGCCCACTCAGTGGGCAGGCTGGCCTTCGGCTGGTTTTTGCAGGTAAATTCCACCAGCACCTGATCTAACTTGCTGTCCTGTACAGCCTTCAGGGTGGCAATGATCCGGTCATCATAGTCAGCTGGCGGGTCGCCCTCCATCTCTTCCTCAAAGGAACGGGCCTCCTGAAGGCTAGATCTCAGGGACTCAATCTTCTCACCCTGGAAAGTGAAGAGATATTTCCGCTTAACTGGCACCTGCGGTGGGATTTCCATGAAGTTGGGTTCAGACATGGCATGGACAAGTGGTGACACTACCAAATCAAAGCCAGGCCTGTACTGGGCAGCATAGAACGTGGACTGGGCCACCATGGCCCGGCCTGTACTGACGTTGTACAGTAAATTCTGTGTGTCCGACTTCCGGGACAGGTTGATGATGACGTGGTTGTGCCCATCCGTCCTCCAGTGTGGCAGCGAATACAGCTGCTTCTCGAGGTCGGCGGGCTGCAGCACGGCAGGCTCCTGCATTTCTCCCACCAACACCACGTACAGGCAGGCAATGGCTGCGTTTTCTGTAACATACACGTTGGCTCTCGCTGTAGCCTGAAAAGCCTGCTTGACCAAAGGGTCCAGGTAGCTCCCAAAGGCAAACTGGTCACTGTCATAGACATAGACAGGAAAGCCAGAGGTCAGGGGACAGCGAGAGTAGTCAAAGCAGTTGTGTAGCCGGCAACCCCGGGTGACCTTGGGGGGCGGGAGGCCAGCATCATCCTTCTCGGGGAGCAGTCGGATGGGCAGGGACAGTTTGGGCTGGTTCTGGGCCATCAGCTCCTTGTAGGAGTGCTCTGTCTGGCTAATGACGTTCTTGAGCTGCAGCAGGTCCTGCTTGGCATTCTCTATGCTCTTCTTACAGGCTTCAATCTTGAGGTTTAGTTTGGCGATTTCACTGTTCAGCTCTTGCCGCTTGGCTTCTAGCTGTAGAAGCTCTTCGCTCACAGACTCACGAATCCGACAAAGATCTAGAACATGCTTTACCTCACAGAGCTCGTTGCCAGCCCGGGGCCCAAAGATGCGCTTGCCGGCTTCATCTGCCTCATCTAGAGTGGTGAGGTAATAGTGAGCGATGAGGGGGAAGAAGACCAGGATGATGAAGAGTGTAAAACTCAGCCACGTCAGTCGGATGCGGTTGGACCAGCGCAGCATACAGGTCTGACCACCATTCCCCACTCCCCCATTCCGCAACATGGTATAGCCTGTCATGAGTTCTCTGTGGCTCTTGCCCACTCTGATCACGTTGGATCACTCGCCATAACCATGAGTTTGTCAAAACTCAACCTCTTTTTCACTCACAAGTTCCTGGAAGAGTCAGTGTGCTCCCTGCACAAGGCGCCAAATAAAATGGAAATTTCATTTTCCTCGGCTGTGACTCAGAAGGTCTCAAACCCTAGTCAGGCAGATCCTAAGTATTGGCTGTTGTCATCAAATAGAAAAAGGTACCACATGGCTGATGGGATGAAAAGGAAGAGATCCATGGTGTTAAAATCCAGGGAAAAGGCCCCGGGCTCGGAGGGACTGTTTTAACTGCCATAGCGTTTGTTCCTTGGCTTTGCTGCCCAGCCAGTATGGCATAGCTTCTATTCAAGTTATGCAGTGGCTGGTAAAAAGAGCTGGCAGTTGGAAATGCCAGCCCTGTCCTCCATGTCACTACCAACAATCAGGCCTGCAAAGGAAGGAGAATCTTGTCAGTCTTGAGAAGATTATATTCAAAGCTCCATTCCCATCCCACATGCCAGCCCCTGCACAGTGGTTACTACCTGAGACCTGGGCACCTCAGGAGATGAGGGGAAGCAATGTCCATCTAACCTTGGTCCTCGCCTGACATGAAAGTCTCCTTGTGAACTTCTCAACACAAACAGCCCTGAGAAGCTCAATTTGTTAAATTTAGACTTGAAAAGTGTTGAGGGCTCTTTGAACTCCACCAGGAGCAGATAAAAGATATTCCCCAGTTTGCTCTATTTACCTCCCATTAGCAGACATCAGGCACTCCGTAAAACAGAAACAGTGACCTGGTCTTTCAGAGAAAACGGTATACCTAGAAATGAGAGGCATCGGCCATCACCCTTCAGGGATGGACCTGCTGTCAGCCCTCATATTCAGTGACCTAATCTTGCAAAATGGAGATGAGAGCATGCAGAGAACAAGGTATTATCATGCTATGAAATTAAGTAGAGACTCTGCATTCTGACCCAGCACCCCACTTCCCTTACCAGTTCTACAAGCCCAACATATAGAAGCTGCCTACCTACCTTCCCTTCAAACTGGCATACCCAGAAGTCAAGTCATACTACTCTGTGCCAAAAAATACTCCAATTCATTCAGTCACTTCTTCATACACACAAAAACACACTCACAGCCAGGGAGGGTGTATGTAGGTAGCACTCAGGCTGAAGCAGGAGAATCTTGAGTTTAAGGCTAGCTTGGGCTACACAGTAAGACCCTGCTTCAAAAAAGAAAACAAAAGTATATGTGGCTACAATGTACTCTTGACATATCTAACATCTGTCGAGAAGAATTGTCTAGCATGTGTAATAACCCTTGGCCTCCTCAAACTTTGCAGAGTCTAAGAGACAGTCTAAGGCATACACAGCTGCAGAGCATCTGTCTATCTTGTCAAATCTGTGATTCAATGCCCGGAAGGGGGATGGGAAGAGACAACCACAGCAGGAGCACATCTGCAAGGCAGTGCACTGTCTCACAGAGGCTCAGCCACCCCAGCTCCCATCTTTGCTCCAGATGTGCAGCTGTTAAAGTCTGATAAGGTCTTTTCTGCTCTTAGGTTAAAACAAAAAGTTGACGACAGTTTTACTAAGGTTTAAGGAGAGCAATTGATCAGGATGACAAAGGGTAAAATAAAATCTATCCGTGAAATGCTAAACTTGGAAAATTTAAACTTGATAAACAGGGGCTGAAACAGTGGCTCAGCAGTCAGGAGCGCTTCCAGCTCTCGCAGAGGGTCCCAGCTTGGTTCGCAGCACACACGGGGTGGCTCACAACCGCCTGCAACTCCAGCTCCCAGGGATGCGAAGCCTCTGGCCTCCACAGGCGCCCACACGTGTGTGCACAAATCCACACACAAACACATAATTTAGAAATCAAAATAAATCTTTAGGGCCGGGTGGTAGCACACACCTTTAATACTAGCATTCATGAGGCAGAGGCAGGCGGATCTCTCTGACCTTGAAACTATCCTGGTCTACATAGTGAGTTTTAGGCCGGATAGGGCTACATAGTGAGACCCTGTCTCAAAAAATAAAAATGAAAACAAATCTTCAAACTCAGATAAATAACATCTAGTCAAACATCCCACATCAAGACCTGCATTTCTTGTTTGTTTTGAAGACAGGGATTCACTATGTTGCCCTGGCTGTCCTAGAACCTGCTCTGTAAACCAGGCTGGCCTCAAACTCACAGAGATCCACCTGCCTCTGCCTCCTGAGTGATGGGATTAAAGGCGTGCGCCACTATCCCCGACTCATGATCCCAACTTCCAAAGCACCCACATTATCCTTTTCTTAAATGTTTGTGCTCCTGCTGTAATGCTGAGTAAATAAGAACAGAAGAGAGAAGACAAGACAGAATCCAGGCCCTGCGGCCAGGCCTTCCCTGCTCACCTTACTCGGTTCTTCCTTTCTCTGGTTTGTGTAGTAGCATTATGCTTCAATACACGATTCTTGAAATAGTTGACAGCAGAGCTTGCTCTCCTGATTTAAAGAGAAAATAGAAAGTGACTGTTAAGGACTTTCTTGAGTCTTTCTGAAAGGGCTTCCCTTGCAGATTCAGCAGTCACAGAGCAGACTACCAGGCAGAGCTCTTCGGAGTGAGCAGGTACTGTCCCGACAAACACCAAGACAATGGGGAATTTTTTTCACAGGCAAACTACTTGGGCAGTTGTTGCTTGCTGACGTGCTGGAGAGTGTAAAGCAGAATGCTATAAAAGGTAGGCAGTATACAAGGACTTTCAGAGGCTTGCACTGAGCTCTTTGTAGGTGAGATGATGTTTACTCCTAGAATAGAGTTCAGGACAAGCAGGAGGCAGGTGATGAGCATCTGGAGGCATAAATGAACCAGCATCAGCCGTGAGCCAGGTGTGCTGGCTCACCTGCCGTCCCACACGGAATAAGCAAAGGCGGGAGAACCTCGGGTTCCATGCATCTGGACAACAGTACTCCCAGTGCGCCCAACATACAAGCAGAGTTGACAATGGAAATAAAGTTCGAATGGAAACCAACGCTGATTCTAAAGAATTTCAATCACTAAGTTCTATCTCATCCACCAGCATGAGCCAAACAAGCAATCAATGGCCAATGGCGTGGACTCTGCCTCCTAAACATCGACTTACAGTTTTCTAGAAAAAAAGAAAAGAAACACTTGAACTTCCATCTGTTACTCTCTCATCCAGAAGTAAATGCCAACACAACACTAAGGCAGAGTTATCTCCATCGGTTCTCAGTGCAAATACACCGGGCATCTTCCTTATCCTCGCCCACCACGGCCCTAGTGCCCGCCTGCCGACTTCCCCATCCCTGCCTGCTCCGCCCCACCCTACACTGCAAACTTTCTCCCCCTTAGGAATGCTGTGTGGCCTCTCACTCACTGCCCCCAATACCCAGTTTAGCCATCACCCCACCCCATACCCCTGCCCCCCACCCCCCACCACCACCCCCATTCAAACTGAGCTACACTGCCACCTTTCAGTTCAGCCACACCATGTTCTGTACTACCTGACACCCCATCCCTGCTGTTCTCTGAAATATTCTGCTTCTCCTGGTTGACACTCACGCCTCAGGCCCACTTTCTCGATGCTCTCACTTTAGAGTGCCTTTCTTAGCCCCTGACACTTTCTGGCATTAATCTACTGACTATCTCCTCTTCTTCTTTCTCCTTCCTCCTCTCCCCTTCTCCTTTCCCTTGCCTTCCCTCCTCCTTTCCTTCCCCTGCCCTTCTTTTCTTCTTTCCCACCTCCCACACAAAACCCTACTCCCTGAGAGCAGGACCCTAGTCTGCTCACGCTTTGCCATGTCACCACTGTGTCCACTGTGAGTTAATGAATGAACTGTGTCACTGATCACTTCCTCAGTCTCTTTTCCTAACTTCTATGGAAGGACATTTTTAGTATCCCGCCCACATCTTTGACTCATATTCTTTTTCTGTCTTGGGGACATCCAGTCTTCCTCCTACCTCATACTTGAAAGTATTTTGGAAGGCTCTCAGCATCATCTGTTAATGAATCCATCTGTTTTCATGATGTCAAGCATCACCTATGCTCAGATCTTTCTAGAAGCTACACCTTCAACACCTGCCTTGCTGCTCTGTACCCTGCCTCTCCTGAGGTCATCAGTCACTTCCAGGACTTCATTTTCCAAGTATCTTTTAGTTCCGCCAGCCAGAAACAATGTGCTATATTCAGGAAAGACAGAGACCTCTGGGCAGCCAGCCCTGGATGGAACCCCACAGTTAGATGCCCATTTTACCATCGGAGAGACAGTTTTCCCATCAAAAAAGCGACAGTCCCTTTGGTAGAAGTATTACAAAACTCAGAGACAGCCTGTAAACACTACCCTTCTGAGTTTGCCACATAAAAGGTTACAGACTGGCTACGAGCCTCAGTTACTTTTCAGTCTCCAGCTCCTATGTCTACATGTGGTCTCCTGCCAACCTTGCCATTTTTATTGCAATCATAATACATCTGCAACAGTGATCTGCAATCCTTTTTACACTTTCCCCCTTTTAATTATTATTCTGCCTTCACCCTAGTTTAGCCCACAACAACCATAGTCTACCAACTTATCCTGTGTATTAACGAATTCGGTATTTTAAAATCTCACTTAGCGTGCTGTAGCTTGAATGTCCCTGGCCCACCCTTCAATTCTCCAATCCCCTCTTCTACAACATCCAGTCTACTGATGACTGCAGCTCATGCACTGACTTCAGAAACAGGATTTTTTTTTTAAGGCCCATGTCACTCTCTTATTTAGTATATTTGTAAGAATTAAACTATTAACCTGGAATGACGGAAGGTGCCTGCTACTTGGGAGGCAGAGGAAGGAGGACCACTTAGGAGTTCAAGACCAACATGGACAATGTATGCAGACTCTCATCTAAAGATAAAAGTAGCTGGGCGCACGCGCACACCTTTAATCCCAGTACTCAGGAGGCAGAGCCAGGCGGATCTCTGTGTGTTTGAGGCCAGCCTGGTCTACAGAGTGAGATCCAGGACAGGCACCAAAACTACACAGAGAAACCCTGTCTCGAAATACAAAAAAAATAAATAAATAAATAAATAAAAGTAATTAAAATTTTAATATGATAATCCCAACAACTAAACCACCTGTAGTCTTAATTTCCACCATGAAGGCAACACAGCCAAAGGGCATTTGCCAAAGCCAGCACTATGTTTTTTGAATGTTCAACCTCAAAAACCATGAGCGAGATCAAGCCGTTCAAAACTCCAGGAGGACTGGCAAGGACCTCATGAAGCCCTGCCCCTCGCAGAGGTGCTTGGGCTGCTGGGATAGAGCTCAGGAAAATGGCGCTGTGATGCGGCCATGCTCTGGTGGCTGGCCCTACCCCCATGCACAAGGGGACAGCACTGACTGGGCTCTGGGATGAAGAGGAGACATGAAGCTGGAAGGATGTCGGGACTGATAAGATCAAACACACTGTATTTATGTGTGAAATTCCCAATGAACAAAAAACTGTGAGCTAACTAAACCTCTATTTTCTACATTACTCAACAGCAAGTACTTTGTGGCAATGGCAGGGAAGAGACTGATATGGTATTGTGAGTAACCTAGAGATGGTTTAAAGCATATAGCACAAGGGTTCTCAACCTGTGGATTGCGACCCCTTTGAGAGTCAAATGACCCTTTCACAGGGGTCACCTAAGACCATCGGAAACCACAGGTATTTATATTACCGTTCATAACAGTAGCAAAATTACAGTTATGAAGTAGCAAATGAAAATAATTTTATGGTGAGGTCACCACAGCACGAGGAACTGTATTAAAGGGTCTTGGCATCAGGAGGTTGAGAGCCACTGATACAGCAGGATGTGCCAGTATATGCAAACACTATACCATATATAAGGAACTACAGAATCTAGCACAGTCCCCCCTCTCACACTAAGATCAATTGTATTCTATCTGTCTTCCTTCGTGGTTACCCTTAAAATGTAGAGCATCATCATCTTGCCCTAAGCAAGCTGAAGCTTCCTCCACTCAGAGCATGGCCTGTGCTAACCTGCATCAGGCATGGGGCAGCCCACTTCAGTTCTAGCCTCACAGTCCTCAACAGAGCTCACGCTGGTTTGGGTTCGCTCACATCCTTCCCAGTTTCTGTGCTCGTCATATTCCGGTCCTCTTCGGGCTTCACCTTCCTTCTGGTTGTTGCTTTCTTCCTGACACACCATTTTCTTTCCCCACCGTACTGTGGAGAAACCTCTGGATTTATCATTCTCATTACAAAGTAAGATGTCAGTCCATGTGTATGTGCACCTCATGGGCAGTTTGACCCCACTGTCTGGTTGGGTTTGGGTTCTGTATGTGGGTTTTTTCTGCATGGGGTGTGGGGTGCAGTGCACATGCATATTCAGGGGCCAGAAGTTGACCTTGGGTGTGTTCCTCAAGCTGATCTTACTTTTGGGTTTTTTGTTTTGTTTGTTTGTTTGTTTTTGAGACAGGGTTTCTCTGTATAACAGTCCTGGTTGTCCTAGAACTCGTTCTGTAGACCAGGCTGGCCTCCAACTCACAGAGATATCTGCCTGCCTCTGCCTCCCAAGTGCTGGGATATAAGAAATGCGCCACCACCACCCAGCTCTGATCTTACTTTTTAAGAGAAGGTTTCTTTCCGAACCTGAAGCTTACCATTAAGCTATACTGGCTGACCAGCAAGCTCCCAAGGCCCCTCAAACCTCTGCCTCCCCAGCATGGATGCATGCCAGCATGCCACTGCCCCTGGCTTTTCCATGAGTGCTGGGGATCAAACACAGGCTCTCCTGCTTGTGTAGAAAGTACGTCACCAACTGAGCATTCTCCCCAGCCCCATGCTCTGCTGTTTACGAGTGGGAGTTTTATTAACATTCTGAAGCTTGGCGCTCCTGTCGCTCACTAACCCAGAAATCTATTATCCCCAGTCTCTGAATACAGCCCGCCTCCCCTCTCTCTCTCCCACCTGAGTTTCTCTCTGACACCTGTCAGAGCCTATTCCGGCCTCCACGCCTTCTCGTCTCTTTCATAACTCACCCTGTGTGCTGCCTTCTGGCAGTTTCTCCACGTCTGTCTAGTTTGGGAAACTTTCAGCAGAGGGCCAGACAACTAATATTTTAGTATGTGTGTGGGTCGCATAAAATATCTGCAGCATATTTTAGTCTTTTAAAAAGGGGGAAGGATCTGGGGAAATGCTCAGTGGTTAGGAGCACCTGTTGCTCTTGCAGAGGACCCAGGTTCAGCTCCTAGTACCACATGGTGGCTGCTCACAACCATCTGTAACTCCGGTTCCAGGGATCTGATGCCTTCTTTTACCCTCCATGACACCAGCTGTGCGTGCATGTGGTACACACACATACGTAGAAGCAAAATACTCATATCCATAAGTAAAACAAAACTTTAAAAAATTTAAGACAACCCTTTTAAAATGTTGTTCATTCTTACACTACAAACTCTGAAAATCAGACACTCCCTGAGCACAGTGACGCACACCATTAATCCCAGGACTTGAGAGACAGCGACAGGTGGATCTCCATGAATTCGAGGCCAGCCTGGTCTATAGTAAGACCCTATCTCAAAAAAGAAAAGAAAAGCAAGCCGGGAGCCAGATGCAGCCCACAGGCCACCATCTGCAGCTCTAAGTAGTCAGCTCCCCTCTGCTAGCGTCACCTCTGGGCTTTCATTCTGACAACTATTTCAAGTCTCCAGAAGCCCCATTCCTTCCCTTTGTAACAGTACCTACTCCTTGTCTTCCCTGGCTCACCTTGTTCTAGCTGCTGATTCTTGCTCATTGGATGGCAGATGCTTCCTTTGTAATCCTGTACTCAGTCTCTTTGGGGGTGTTTATTTCTGAGGAAACCCCACGCACCCCTCTAGAACAGTCTGTTGGATAGATGCCCGGCCTTATTATCAGCCTTCGGTTTTATGTCAATTTCTCAACCTAGAGATTCTCCCCACCACACAGCAATGATAAATGTGAACACAAAATCCACAGACAGGAAACCACAGCCATGCTTTCTTGGTGGCTATTTCCTCTTCTTGACAACCCACAGTCTAGGCTAAGAGGGGCATCTGTGTGCCTGTGGCATGGGCGCTCTGTCCCCTACTGCTTCCCTGGATACTCGGCCCTTTGAAGATCTATGCTCTTATACGGAGTCTCAATCCTCCTGCTCACAAACTCGACGGTAACACCTCCGGCCGGTGTGGTTGCCCCAGCATTCTGGCCAGACTCTTAAGAGTCCAAGCCTCTGCTTCCTACCCTTCCTTCACTTGTCTGCATTAATGAGAAGTTATCTCTCCTTCTTGACTACATAATATGCATTCTGGAGGGAAAGACAAATGCTATTTGGCCAAAGGCAGAGAGGCTTCCTTTATCCACGCTTATCCACGCACACATGCTTACAAAACTAGGACACCGTATGTTCTCTTTTGCAACCTGATTTTTTTTTTCACTTATATTAAGAGCTGTTAAGCCAGACATGGTGGCACATGCCTCTACTCCAGAGGTGGAAGCAAAAGATCAAGAATTCCAGGTCGGGTCTGAAGACAGCTCAATGGAGGACCTGAGCTTGGTTCCTGCGTCAGTGGCTCACAACGGCCTGTAACTCTAGGTCCACAGGATCTGAGGTCCTCTTCTTGCACTCTGACGGCACTGCATTCGCAGGCACTCGCGTGTGCGTGGACACACAATTTAAAAAGAGTGTAAGGCCACCCTTAGCTACACAGTCAGTTTAAGGTCAGTAAGAGTTTTTTAAAAAAAATGAAAACAAAAACCCCTCTGCTCTCCAACCATGACATCCTACCACAAAGGCACTAGTAGTTGAATACCACCCATACACAGACATCAGTAGTTGAATACCAC
>CABHPH010149514.1:3100-31356 GCA_902168325.1 Peromyscus nudipes
TCCACCCCTTGGCATTCCTTTAAAAGCCCTTTAGCAGAGACAGAAGGGGCTGATGGGTTTGAAGCCAGGCCTTCTAGAGGCTAACCTGTGTTTCTGTCTCTCCTCTATATTTCTATCTTCATATTCCTCATTTCTCCCTGCTCAAGAGTACCCTGGGGGGAAAAAGAGGGAACTGGTCTCCCTCATCCCATCACAGAAGAGAAACACGGCACAGACTGACCTGCATTCTCTGGGTTGAAGGATAAAAGTGGGAAAGCCAGCTGGACACATTGTGAAGAGAGCTAGGCATTCACGGGTGCCCCATAATGTGGAGGTCCATCCTTTCCTCCAGCTGCCTGAGGAGCCAGGCCTACCATCGTGGCCCATAAGCATATGCCGAGTCACAAGCTTCACCACCGGGGGTAGCCACCTAGCCCATGCCAGCCTGTGCTTAGCTTACCCCAGGAGCTGTGTACTGCTGTGTGTGCTGTACCCTTGTCCAGAGAGATGGGCTCTCCTCCACCCCACCCCACCCCACCTCGACTCCATCAGGCCATCTGCCCACAGTGGGTGCTCACCAGTTCCTCACAGTGTTCATGTTTGAGTCTCTTGGCGATGTCCAGCGGCGTCTCTCCTGACTCATTGGCTGAAAGTCAAGGGAGGGAGGGTAAGGAGCAGCAGAACTTGGCCTGATATTCTGCATATAAAACATCCCCAAAGACTCGGACGGACGTCGAAGGCTTGGTCCCCAGCTGGGGATGCTACTGGATCCTGAACTGATCTTTCAGTGTTCCTCAGCCTTTTGTGTTTCATTTTTTGAGAACTCTGCTTAACACATACACACACACCTATTTTTACTTTTGAGACAGGGTCTCTCCATGCAGCCCTGACTTTCTTAGTACTTGCTATGTAGGACAGGCTGGTCTTGAACTCATAGAGACCCACCTGCCTCTGACTCCTGAGGGTAGGATGAAAGGCGTTCATCACAAGGCCTGGCTTGTACCTCATTTTTAATTAGGTTGTTTTCTTGACGGTGTCTTTGTAGTTCTAGAGACTAGCCCTCTGTGAGATGTATAACAAAGATCTCTTCCCGTTCTGCAGCTGGCCTCTTTGCTCAAACCATGGTGTCCTTTTCAGCTTCCCGAGGACCCACTTATTAATTGCTGGTCTTTGTGCCTGTGCTATTGGTGTCCTGTTCAGAGTCCTTTCCTGTACCTGCTCCCCACCCTCTCTTCTCTCCGACTCAGGGTATCTGGTCTTATTCTGAGGTCAGAGGGGATCGAGACAGGGGCTAATTGCACCCATGGATGAAAGGCTCTAAGGAGGCGGGGCCTCGCTGGAGGAAGCAGGTCAGTGGGGACACACGTGTGAGGGTGTCCCTCTCCCCTCCGCTTCCTGACTGCCACGAGGTGAGCAGCCCTCTCCGCCACACGCTTCCCCCTCACCTCAAGGCCAAAGCAATGGAGCCCAGCTGGCCTCAGACTGATGCCAGGAGTCAAAATCCATGTTCCCTCCCCCAGATTGATTTCTCAGGTATCTGCCTGTTCTCTATGGACAGCGCACCAAAGACTCTGCATATTAATTACTTCATGCACTGCCGGGACAAAATACCGGACAGAAATGACTGAGAAGAAAGGAGGGTTTATTATGGCCCCCACTTTGGGGGTAGTCCCTCACGGTGGGGAAGTCAGGGCAGCAGGAGAGGGAGGGAGGCAGCTGGTCCCACTGCCTCCACAGTTGGGAAACACAGAGAGATGAGTATGTCTCCTTTTTAGTAGGTCCAGGGCCACAGCCCACGGGACGCTGCCATCCACAGTTAGGGGGATCTTCCCTCCAGAAGCACCCTTGGAGACATGCCCAGAGGTTGGTTTCCATGGTGACTCTGAGTCCCACCAAGGTGATCATAAAGACTAAGCATCTCATGCAGTAATTAAGAGCACCTCACTAAAGTAAGCAGGAGTCACGGGATGCAGTTGGGTTAACCAGGGCAGGGCTGGCTGGCTGGCTGGCTGGCTGGCTGGCATTTAGTTGCACTGGATACAACAGTGTAGAGAAGCTATGATTTTAGTAAGAAGGACTGAGCTACGAAGAGCTGTTGATGCAGCCAACTAACTAAAACCGTGATCCCCAAGTACAAGCTATCCAGAGAGCAAGAGCATGCACAGTGAGTCTCACACACACGCACACGCACACACACACCCCCCAAGACACTGGAAGACGGGGAGCTCAGTAAGTCAGACATCTGAGCTGGCCCTTTCTTCTCTGAAGTCTCTGTCAACAAGGTTTACTTGTTTTTTTATTTTTTTCTCCTCCTTGTCCTCCTCCTCCTCTTTGAATCCAGACAGGGTATCTCTAAATAGCTCCGACTTGCTGGAACTCACTGTAGAGACTAAGCTGGCTTCAAACATGCAGTCATCCCCCTGCCTCCGCCTCTCAAGTGTATGAGCCACCACGCCTGGCTTTCCAGCAGAACGTATCTTCTCATCGACTTTTGGTTTGGCTCAGTAGTTCTCCAAAGCACTTCCCCAGGAACCAACCACAGCTGGATGGCTCAGGGTAAAACCGTGCCTGGGCAGTGCCCGAGGGGAAACAAGGGGCGGGTGGGGGTACTGGGATCTGTCACAGGACTACAGAGCAAAGGAGGGGACAGCAGTGACAGCGCCGCCTCTGTCCAAAGGCTTCGTCCCACCTGGGGAGGTGAGCCAGGGTTCACCCAGCTCAGGGCTTCTGCCAGGCCTACCCTCAGCATTCCTGAAGGCTACAAGCTGGAGGCTAGGACAGACGGTAGGCGGAGCCCGCTGACGCCATGCCACTCTGCGGGACAGGTAGGGAGGGGCACTCTTTCCAGTGTGACAACTGCTTCTAACACCAGCAGTGCAGAGCTGCAGGAAGGAGGCCGCGGGAGGCCGGCAGAGCCTGCCGCACCCCGGCACACCCCGGCACACCCCGGCAGCTTCTTACCTATCTCGATGGAGGCTTTCCCTCGCAGGAGGAGCTTGAGGCACTCCGCGTTGTCCGTCAGGCAGCAGTAGTGCAGGGCTGTGCTGCCCTTGCCCGTCTGTTTATCCAGGTTCCCGCTGCTCGAAACGCGGACAGAGAGAGACAAGGTAATAGTCACTGACCAGAGGACTGCGGTCCCGCAGACTGCTGGAGGACAAGTGCATTAGCAGCCCACAGTTTATCCAGCTCACCCCCACAGTGGGCGGGCACCTCTGCGAAGGCCGTCAGGGAACGGGCCACCTCAGAGAGAGGCAACCAAGACAGAGAAGACCAGCCACGGATGGTTGGCTGTGTTGTTGCTGTCTTTGGGTGAGAGCAGTGGTTCTCAACCTGCGGGTCACAGCCCCTCGGTGGTTGAATGACCCTTTCAGCGGGGTCGTATAACAAATATCCACATTACGATTCATAACAGTAGCAGAATTGCAGTTATGAAGCAGCAATGAAAATAATGTTAGGGTCGGGGGTCATCACAACATGAGGGACTGTATTAAAGGGTCGCGGTGTTAGGAAGGTTGAGAATCATCGGGTTAAAGGATGGCACACCCTGAAGCCACACTGGCACCTGTCCCCTTTGCTCTTGGCCTGTGGTACCCAGAGCATCAGGTTCACTGTTCAGTCTACACAACCTGTTTACTCCTGACACACCAGGGAAGAAGTGAACTTTTCATTTTGTTCCTTTTCTTTCTTTTTTAAAGAAATAATTTTATTTTGTATGTAGGGGTATGTTGCCTGCATATATGTCTGGGCAACACATTTATGCCTGGTACCAATGGAAACCGGAACAGGGCACTGTATGCCCTGGGACTGGAGGTACAGATGGTTAGGAGCCACCATGCAGCTGCTGAGAACCGAACCCGGGTCCTCTGGAAGAGCACCCAGTGCTCATAACCGCTGAGCCATCTCTCCAGCCCCCTCCATGTAGTTTCTTCATGTTTTCATCAGGGGAAGGAATGCTACTGTTCAGTTTAGGGTCCCAAGCCTGGCCCTAAGACAGCCCCCCTGAAAGCAGGTGAAGGGGAACACTTTGAAGATTTTCACATATTCTTCTCTCATAAAACAAGACCAGGTTAATCCAAAACCAAAGGTACATGTGTTTCACATACATGATAAAAGCAATTTCCATCTGAAGGGTCACCACTGCTGAGAAAGGACCCCTGGCCCTGCATCCCCAGGCATACAAATGGAGACAGAGGCGCCCTTGGGTTGGAACCTGCGGCTCCCAACAGAAGGAAACCAGCTGCCTCAGTGCAGGGACGCCTCAGTGCAGGAACGCCTCAGGGTCTCCTTTCCTTTCTTCGCTCAGTGCTGAAGATGGAACTTGGGGTTCGTGTATGTGAAGCCAGCATTTACCACTGAGCTTACCCCGACCCTCTACTGATATTTGTAATTCAAGAAATAGAGCTTGCCTGAGGATCAGAGGACAGAGCCAGCCACAGAGTTAAACATAGAGGCCAGGCAGTGGTGGCACACACCTTTAATCCTAGCACTTGGGAGGCAGAGATCCGTCTGGATCTCTGTGAGTTCAAGGCCACCCTGGACTACATGAGATTGACTCAGTCTAGGAGAGAAACAGAGCCAGGCAGTGGTGGCACACACCTTTAACCCCAGTACTGGGAAGCACACATGCCTTTAATACCAGGGGCTAGTGCACCCTCACTTCCTCAAAGCTCTCTGCTGTTGAGATGCTGTGTGGGGACTGATATGGGAAAGACCCACCCACACAACAAACCAGGGGAACGCTCATGGCACAGCTGAGGACCCAGGCCCCCCAGGTTCTTCCCCAAGGCTGGGAACTGAACAGCCATGGTTCCCTGCAGTCTCTCTTAGACTCTATATACTGGATCTTGCAGGTACCATGAAGGCCTTCTGTTCTCACACTCTGGGCTATTCCAGGGAATTCCCATAAATCATATTCAAACCCGAGACACGAGCATCTTGGCAACAGAGCCCAAGCAGTGGAGACAGCATCTGGTCCCTTGTTGGGAAGTCCCAAGAACAAGAAAAAAGGCATCCACTTAGTGTGACACCCACCTGTTCTGGACCAGGAAGTCCACAATGTGAAGGGAAGTCCGGTCCACAGACCTGACTGCAAGATGGAGGGCCGTCTCATCTGGCTCCTGAAATTCAAACCAAGACATTTAGAATCCCAGTGGCATCTTTCAACCCCAGGATCACCAAAGTGAAATAGCACGTATCTCTTCCAAAGGCCTTTCCGCCTTTTCCTCAAAATGTTTATTTACAGTACAGAGTGCCCACTTTTTAATCTCCACAGCAAAAGGCCTATGTAGTGGTCTGAAGGAGACTGGCCCCCATAGGCTCCTATGTTTGAATGCTTGGTCCCCAGTTGGTGGAACTGTTTGGGAAGGATTAGGAGGTGTGACCTTGGTGGAGGAGGTGTGTCACTAAGGGTGGGCTTTGAGTTTAAAAAGATTTGTGACATTCCCAGTCTGTCTATCTCTCTCTCTGCCTTGTGGATGTGTCTCAAGGTGTGAGCTCTCAGCTACTGCCCCAGCACCATGCCTGCCTGCCTGCTGCCATGTTCCCCATGCTCCCCGCAATGGTCGCAGACTCTAGCCCGCTGAAGGTGCAGCCCCAAATAAATACTTTCTTTTATAAGTAGCCTTGGTCATGGTGTCTTTTCACAGTAATAGAAATGTAACTAAGACAGCAGAACTCAGAGACTGGTCCTTTCCCTCCTTACGCACAGGACGTGAGAAATGCAGGGCGTTTCAAGGTCAAGTCATTTGGGTTGTATCCCCATCCCTACATCAACACCAGAAGTGGAGAGGATAGGTAAACAGGGGCTGTTTCGGGCAGGCGGGTGGGTGGGTGAAAAAGCAGAGAGGAAGGAAAAACCCAAGACGCAGAAGGCGTGAACAGGGTGGCTGCCCTCTTTCTACACTTGTCCTGCCTGCTCAGTCCTCTGGGCGGTACGGGCATATTCCTGCCCTGGACCTGGGGGCTTGAGCTTTCTCCTGAGAGAGAACGGGAGTGCCACTGGCTAACGTTTAGAAAGAGCCTGCGTCACTAGGAGGAAATGTTATTACCCTAAAATGTTCCTACTCATGGGATCTAGCTTAGCCTAGGATTCTGGGTCCAAACACGCTGGCCCTATCTGGTACCAGACCATACGGGATGATGAACCCAGTCCTGAGTGTGCGCCCATGGGGACTCTGTCGGGGAGACCAGACTCAACAGCTCCTCAAGTACCAACAGTGTAACACAGACATGATCCCAAGAGCCACATCTGGAGGCTGGAGGAGGTGTTCTACCCATCCCTTCTGGGAGGACCCGGAGAATGTGAGCCTCAGATGGGCCTTGCCACAACTCCTCAGCAGGGTCTCAGAGATGCTCTGGGACTAGCTCCCCACACGAAGGAGAGGCTCTCCCTAAATCTGTTAATGGGAGGGGGAGGGGTCCTTTTAGGCTTTTAAGCTTCTGATGGTGGAGTCCCTTCACCTCAGATGGCCTTTTCCTTCAACACCTGGCATTACACGTTTGGCTTAAGAATAAACCAACTGTGCTAAAGAGATGGGTCAGCAGTTAAGAGAACTTGATGCTCTCGCAGGGACCCATGTTTAGTTCCCAGCACCCTATAGGGAGGCTCAAAACCATGTGTGACTCCAGCTCCAAGGGATCTGATATCCTGGCCTCTGAGGACACCTCCATGTATGAGGTGTACATATATACACGCAGATACACACACATAAAATTAAACTAATCCTTTTTTTAAAAAAAGAATAAAACATACAGAGGTTCAATTTGAAAGGAGTCAACCTAGGTGCGGTGGTGCACCAATGTAATCTCAATACCCAGGAAGCTGAGGCAGGAGGATTGCTGGCAGTGTGAGACGCTTCTTTAAAAAAAAAAAAGGGGGGGGGGTCCTCTTGTATAGGAGTGGCTATAGTTAATAATGTATTTGAATCATATATTCAAAATTGCTGAGTGGATTTGAACTGTCTCCACGACAAAAGATAAGTAGATGTGATGACCTGTATTGTGGTCATTCCATGACGTGAATATATATATATATCAAAATGCCATGTTTGCACATCATCATGTGGCACATGAACAGGTTGGGCATCCTGAACACAAGTCATAAATCCAAAATGCAGCACAACCCTAAACGTTTCATGATGAGTGGAAAATTCCACCCCTGCATTCAGCTGATGGCTTACAGTCAGAACGGAGGCGCTCTGGCGGCATTGCCCAAAACCACTTCCATGTATGCGGCATTCGAGAGACACAAGCCGCCTGCATCCCACCTCTAAGATCTCATTAGGTCTCAAGTATTTCAACAGCTAAAAAAAACGCCCCAAATTAAAAAACAACTTCTGGCCCCAGCAATTAGGATAAAGTACGTTCAACCTCTACGTTTATTTACCAATGAAAAGAAAATGTGCCACCCATTTCTCTCCAGGGAGTGAGTGCAATATGGAGAATAACATGGCGGAACACACCTCCCCTGCGTCACCCCTCCTTTTCCATCCCTTCGCGGCCCCTCTTACATGCCCGTTAGCCAGTGGGATTTTTTCTGTCAGGTCCACACCATCAGCATAAGCTTGGAGTAACCCAAAAATGTCTCTGGTCTTGACGGCCTCGCAGAGACTGTGGAGCTTCGCCGAGACGTCTGCGTGCTTTTTCCTTGCGTATCTCCTCTCGATGTACTTGGCCGTGATGTAGTCCTTCCTTGCGATCCTGAAACCAGACATAACTGATGGGTGAAACACCGAAGGCCTCTGTCGATCCATCTAGTCCATCATCTACCATGCTGCCCGGCCCTCTCGGGGCCCCGTGGGCTCCTTCCTTAAGCACAGGCATGTCTAGCTACCAGCATCAGAGGTATTGAAGCCCACGCGGCAGTCCTGGGCTTCACCCTGTAGTTAAGACAGAAGCCAGGTGCGTGGATTCTTTGCATTCTCCCAGCCGCCTGCTGCTGTCCGTTGTAACCCTGAGCTCTCTCTCAGCATGCTGTGGTCCCCACACCTAACCGTGGATTTGCCTAGCTTGCTTATATCCATCCCTCTTCCGACACGCACATGTCTTCCTCTGTTGTTATCCATGTTCCTCCTCCAGCTGTCCAGAGCCACCTCCTTGGGCAGGCTGGACACCCTGGTTCTTTCCTGAGTGCCTTCCTACTTACAGACACATCTACACCCCATCTTTTGTAGTCTTCATGCGTGCCTAAAAATCACCTACTCATCAGTGGCCAGGAGTGTGAACTGAATGACAATATTCAGTTACCAAACCCTCAAATGCAGGGGTCCTAGCCGACAGACACTGGAGTTCAGGAGTGCGTGGGTCCACTGGGCATTCTGAAACACCCCCAACATCTTCTCCTTCCCAATGAGAAAGGGATGGAGGCAGGCAGCTCTCTGTCATCCCATGGTTGCCTACAGACAATGTTTCTCTAAGCCTGGGTCGTGCAACACCTGCATTGTAAGACACAGACAACGTGATTCCTAGAAGCCAGCACCGGGAGGTGGATGAATGTAGCTGGAGAATTTCTCTCCAGCTCCCGCCAAGCCCCGCCAGTCCCGGAGCCCACCTATAAAATAAACACACCGACTCTTACACTATTTAAACTGCTCGGCCATTAGCTCAGGCCTACCATTGTCTAGCTCTTACTCTTATACTAAGCCCATTTCTGTTAATCTATATGTCGCCACGTATTCCGTGGCTTTACCTGTTGCTGCTACATGATGCTCCCTGGATGGCAGGGGGTGTCCCCCTTCCCCTTCCTTCCTCTCCTTTTCCTGCCCGGGACCTCTCGTCCCCACAAGGACACACCACACCCAGCCTCACACTTCACAAGTCGGAATTGTACCTGCACATGCTCTCCCTGCCGTCGAGCTACGCTGCAGGGGGGGGACTGTGGCTACAGCGGTAGTCGCAGACTTCCTAAACTTGCCTTCAGCCTCTGTTAGACAACCTGCCTGAGCTCTCTGGGAACAGAACACACAGATGTGAAGCCTGTCGGGCTGTGGGACCCCAGAGACGGTTGCTCAACCCAGGATGGGAGGTCCCCAGTTTCTGCTCCATGACAGGTCACCACAGCAGGAGTGTCATACAGGTCATACTAAATCAGTCACTCTACAGGACTCTCCTGTGTGGCCCCAGTCCACAGAAAGCTCCAGGCTCTATCCCGAGGCTCAAGCCTTGTCGCACTCCAGCAACCTGTCCACCAGGTCCTAAACATCATGGAGATAGGCTGACTCACTGGATGCTCACAGTGCAGATAAGCACACTGAAGCTGCAGAGGAAAGATGGGCAGCTTCCTGAGACCACTGGCCAGGGCCCTGGCTGGCCCAGTTCAGAGCTGGAGGTCTTCTCCAGTGTGGGGCTTTCAGGAATTACCAAACCACAGTGGGGGAGGCTTCATGGAGAGTTTATCCAGTGTCTTAAACTCCACAAGCTCCTGTGACGGACAGTTGTCAAGTCCTATGTGCATTCAGTAAACAATGTGGGACAATCTCTGGGACCCCAAAGGACAAGGGTGCGGTGGGAACAGCTGAGTGCGTTTATGTATCTACTTTATTAGGGGTGGGGACTGAACCTGGGACCATGTGCATGTTAGGCACAAGCTCTCTGCCGTTGGAACTATATCCTCAGCTCTTGGTTTTAAGACCTATTTTATTTTATGTGTATGGGTGTTTTGCCCACATGTATGGATGTGCACCAAATGCATGCCTGCTACCTATAGGTTGGACCAGGGCTTTAGATACCCTGGAACTAAAGGTGCAGACTGGGAGCCATCACATGGGTGCTGAGAACTCAACTCAGGTCCTCTGCAAGTGCAGGACGCACTCTGTCCTGGAACTCACTCTGTAGACCAGGCTGGCCTTGAACTCACATAGATCCACCAGCCTCTGCCTCCTGAGTGCTGGGATTAAAGGTGTGCACCACCACTGCCCCGCAAGCAGTATGCACTCTTAACAGCTGAGCCATCTCTCCAGCCCCAAGCTCTGGGCTTTTTTTTTTTTAAAAGAGTCTCACTATATAACCCGAGTTGGCCCCAAACTTGGGGTCCTTCTGCTTCAGTTTCTAGAGTGCTGGGATTACAAGTGTGCCCCAACCCTATCAGACTCTCTAGTTTTTGTTTTTTTAAATGGATATTTATCTGCCTAGGGCTCGGAGTCCCTGAAGGTGGTTCCAGCCCAAACCTGGGACAGATCTCTGTAACCCTCTGTGACCCCTGGTTGCATCGAGATAGACTGTGTCGTTAGCATGTTCTCGGCTTTTTTTTTAATGTACAGACCGAGATGTGTGGTGGAAAGCAACAGAACACCACAGACCTATCCATCTGGTGGGGTTGGGGGTGGGGGTGTAAAGTGGGGGCGGGACTTCCTGCTGCTTCTCGGTGTGGGGGGGGATGATTCAGAAACAGCTTGCCTCTATGAGCAGACGCAATCTGGCCTCCGGGCAGCCCAGTCACACATGCTTTCTGCCTCCACTCCCAACTGGGGGTTCATAGGCCACTAGCGGGTGCCTTGGGTTTCCCCTTCTGCATACGGTTGGAGATGGTGTGTGCTCACATCAAGCTACAAGCAGCTCACTCTATCAAATCTAGAAATAGTCTTTGCTGAATGAAGCTGGCGTAGAGCAGCGGCTGTTTCCTTGATTTATTGGGCCATTAAATATTTACCGAACCACAACAAGCAACACACCGCGGTGGCAAACACAAAAATGAGTGAAACATACTTTCTCAGGACAATATGAGAAAACCCAAGTATATTTACTGTAAAGTGTGATGGAATGCTACAAGAAAGAGCCAGCTGCTGAAGGCACGCACAGAGTCACCCAGTTCATTTCCTTCTTTTATTTGGGTGGGGTGAATCAGATTAAGGGTCTCACTATGCTGCCCATGCTAACCTTGAACTCACTAGGTAGCCCAGGTTAGCCTAGAACTCACTGTATAGGCCAGGCTAGCCTCAAAGGCATGCTCCTCCTGCCTCAACCTCGCCACTGCGGGGATCACAGTCCTGTACCACCATGTTGGTCATGCAGTTTATCCCCACCCGCAGAAGAACGACTGGGAGTTTTCATCATTGTAACAGACATCCACCCTCATTTCTGAGAAAATGAAGTGTAAATTTCCTTGTGAGAAGGGTCAAGTGTGTATGTATGGTGTGGTGTGTGTGTGGTGTGGTGTGGTGTGGTGTGTGTGTGTGTGTGTGTGTGTGTGTGTTGTGCCTCACAGCAGACCGAGCACGGATGCTGAGAAGCTGTATTCATCCTTAGGATCATTTACCTCCTAGAACAGATGTCCTGCTTTCATGAGGAAATCCTGGCAGGTTTTTTTTAAAATTTATTTAATTTTATGTGTATGAATATTTTGTCTGCATGTATGTATGTGTACCATATACACCTCTTGGTGACTGTAGAGGCCAGAAAGAGGGCATTAGATCCTCGGAACTCAGGTTTTGAATCTCTGAAGCCACCATGGAGGTGCTGGGACCCAAACCCGGATCCTCTGCAGGAGCATCAAGTGCTCTTAAACAGCTGCGCCGTCTCTGCAGCCCCTGTTCCTGGTATGCAAAAGTATGTTACTATACTCTTGGTTTAAAGTTGGCCGGCATTCCAGCATTCCAGGAGACTGGTAACAACCAGGAAGCCAGCAGCAAGCACAGCTGTCTCTACACTCACCATGCTGGACCACAACATTTCCTCCACTAAATGGGGCCCTCCAGTCATCCAGGAAGGCACTGTGCACCTGTAGGTCCCAAGGAAAGAGTTACTGCACGGGATCCTCATTTCTCAATAGACGGGGTCAGCCAGGGCACTTGCTTAGACTCTGTCGCCAATACCATTTACGCCCCGGCTGAGTGCAAACCATCTTTCTAACTTCCTCAACGCCCCTTTGAGGTGGGCAGCAGATTCTCCCTTTTTATCAGAGAAACTGAGGCTTAGACTCAGACCGTAAAAACCCTGCCCCACCCTGCAGCCTGGAAAAGGACGGGGAATCCAGGCTCTCCAGATCAGATTTGAAAATAACATCTTCATATGCAGAAGACAATGCTTGACAACCATGTTATACAATCTCTGTGAGACGCTACGTCACAAATGCTCACTCACGACAGGATGCAAACGTAAACCAACCGCAACCTAACACCAGCAAGATACCTGGCGCCCAAGACAGCCAAAGACTGACAATCTCCTACTCACCCTCTAGACTGTTCCCATGCCCTCAGTGGGTCAGAGGGCAAGACAACAACACAGGTCCTACACTTCTGCAGCCTCAGTTTCCCAAACAGAACAGCTACAAGGATCTAAGTGTTCTGCCTTAGGCCCCATACACTCTGACCGCCTGTAAAACTGCTCTTAAAGACACAGTCCTGTCACTCGATGTCCTTTAGGGAACCCAGACCACTAACTCAATTTCAGGCCTATGCCGGTGAAATGTAGTTTGTGGTATAGATTGAACACTTTCTCTGATCCCCGATCTTCATTCTCCTCGTGCTCAAACATGGGTGCTGTCTGGGAGACCTAGCCCTCCTCCTCTATCTGCATCATACTCTAGCAGGCAGACTACTCCAAGCCCTCCTGTGGGCAAACAGGCCATTTTAAGAAACAGGGGCCGGGTGGTAGTGGCGCACACCTTTAATCCCAGCACTCGGGAGGCAGAGGCAAATGGATCGCTGGGAGTTCGAGGCCAGCCTGGGCTACAAAGCAAGATCCAGGACAGCCAAGACTACAGAGAGAAACCCTGTCTCAAAAACAAACAAACAAACAAACACACACCCCAAAAAAGGAAACAGGGATGAGGTCTGAGGAACAAGATAGCACTGCCCTGTCCACCTCCTCGAGCCCAGTGTGTTGGAATAAAACTGGTGGGCAATCCCTATTGTGAATGGTCCATTAAAGGGTCACCTGGAACAGAGCGAGGCACACCAGCTTCCCGGTCAGTTTGCGTCCACAGTAAAACACACACAAGGGTTTTCTGGAGGGGACGACAGGTCGTACACCTGAAAGGACCCCGACGAAGAGAGTGGTGCATGGTCACCCGGCACAATTCACCACGCAGGGAAGGTGAGCAGAGAGAAGGGACAGAGGCAAGGGGCACAGAGGTACAGGGCAGCAGCGAGCAAGACTCACGGCAATGCCCTCCTCGCGCGCAGCGCAGTTGCTAAAAAGCCTATTATCCTCTGGTGACTTCCTAACAAAACCAGCCACACCAGGCTTCTATTTGGACACACAAAAATGACTAAAGAAAAAGAAAATCAAAATGAAAGCAAATAACAACTTGAGCTAGCGGGAAGCAACAACCGACGTACCCCCAGACCTGTTCCCCTGCTTATAGGGCTCAGGCCAAGCGCAAATCTTTGTTCAGCACATGAGACCAGCCGGCAGGCTTCATACTCACATGTCGCTGCCAGGGTTGGGTTTGACCGAGTCCTCAGATGGTAGGCAACACTCCATGATCTCATTAAAGCCCGCATTCCCAATATTCTTGGCAAGCTGCAAAAACAGAAGTCTATTTTAGGGTACTCAATTATTAATGCCCTCCAAGGCTGGCCGTTACTCACAATCTGATGATTTATTTAATGGTGACTGAGAAATAGAGCGGTAAAGTGGTTTGCTTTTAATGAAAAGGCACAAAAACCCAAAGCCCCAGGGGGTACAGCCCAGATGACCTGCAGGGAATCCTGCGGAAAATGGACCGAGTCACCACAGGCTCTCCAAGAAGCAGGAACACGGTGAGTCTCCATTCTCACCTGCTCTCCTGTGGAAGTTCATTCCACCACAGCCTTCTTCATACCAGCTGTGATGGTAGTGTCACCGAGATACGCGGGGCCAGGACGCCAAAACCCAGGTTCAAATGGGAGAGTCAGTTTTTATCCATGGAACCAGAGGGACAATTACCTCACAGGGTTATAAAAAGGACCAAATGGGACCCTTTCGGTGAAAACCTTCAGCAAACTCGAACACTGTGAGATCACGTGTGACCTCCAGATGGAAGTCTTCTGGCTTTTCTTTTTTCAAGACAGAGTTTTTCTGTGTAACTCTGGATGTCTTGGAACTCACTCTGTAGACCAGACTGGCCTTAAACTCAGAGATCCACCTGCCTCTGCCACCAGAGTACTGGGATTAAAGGCATGCACCACTAATTGCCCGGTATATGAATACTCAAGCCACACCTTCTCCTGAATTCACGAAGTACCACTGTGCCAGGCACAGCCATGCCACCTTGACCACATGGTAACTGGGGTTTGCCAAAGGAAGGACTGTGTGGCCAGGAGCTCCTTCAGAGCGGGGATGTCACCACCTCATTCCAAGCGCCAAACTCAGCGTCCACCCTTTAAATGAGCTTCCAGGCCAGATGCCTGCCACTGCCGCGTCCTGGCCTACAAGTCAGATTTTTAAATACTTCTGAAAACAGCACAGTGAATGAGTCAACGGCACTCAACACTCCTCACTTCAATGGCCCGTGCAGACAACGGGTAGGCAGAAATCGATGCTCGGGAGGTGTGGCTCCTGGCAGAAGGGTCTTGTCTGTCCTTAGGGGGCACTAGCTTAAGTTCAAATCCAAAGGGATCTCTGCGTTAGACAGTAAGGACTCCCTGGCATGAAGCCACATGAGACTGAGGTGCTAAAGGCAGTGATGGAATATGGGCAGCTTGACCTTCAAAAGTGGTGAGCCTTGCTAGTTTTACGTCATCGCTGATCAGTGAGCCAAGCACGCTCACTATCTGCACCTCCTTGCTTAGTCCTGACTGCAGGGTCTCAAGCTGTGATAAGAGGGCAAAATCTGGGCAGCCAGACTGATGTTTCCTGTGCATAGGACACTCAGAGCACACAGTATATAGGCAGCAAAACTCTTCCAATGACAAGGACCTGCAGACCATGGGATAAATGCCCCGCAAAGGATTTCTTGTGTAGCTAGCATTGGACACAGAACTAAACATCAATAATGGAGTCCCTGGCACAGACAGCTTGCTTTTATACCCTATCGTATATATAATGTGGGAACCATCCTCTGAGCTTAATCATCTGAAAAAATTAAAATAAATGGCAGAAACCACAACTGCCTCCTGTGAGTGAGGGACCCCCCCATGCCTCCTAGTCTACATTCAGGGGTAGGGGATGGGAGGAGAGAATTTACCAGGAATCAGAAAGCTTCCCTTCTGCTTGGATCTGGCTGGCTTAGCCAGGCCAGCTGGCCCACGGAGCGACCACATCCATATGTCACATACACATTCACACATTCACCACTGGAGGAACACGTCGCCACCCATATCTACTAAGGTCTAGTTTATAAAACAGCCTGCAGGGAACTCCTTGTAACCACCAATAGAGGCAAAGCCCCCGGAGCTGGAGGCCACAGGATCCTACTGGGAAACAAGAGGCCGGCAGACTCCTGGGAAGCAGCACCCAGAGCAGGGAGACCAGGTGTTGACCTGGGCTCTGGCATCAAGAGCTGTCACTGCCACCTGAAGGAGGTGTGGGATGTGCTGAGGTGGGAACCTGACCGGCAGAGGCGGCGGCAGACAGTGGTACAGATGTTCTCCCTGTCTGGGGGCTGGGTTCCAGGGACCTGGAGATGGGGGATCTGAGGGTACCCGGGTATGTCCTATACTGCTTTAGATGACTTCTAATTCCTAAGACAATAGGAACGCCATGATAATAGTTGTCAAAGACATTGTTCAGGGAGTAACAAGGAGAAAAGTCTGCATGTGTCCACTACCAGACAGAACCTCAGTAGGCTCAGCGATGAGGCACATGAACAAAGGCCCAAGGCTCAGGGAGATGGAGGGCCTTGAGGAGACGCTGTGGCAGATGTGTTACTTTATCCGAGGGGATACCAGTGAGTTTTCAGGATGAGGCAAATTCAAATTGGGGTTTTCTTTTAGAAATTCCTAAAATGTCTTTTAAATGTTGTTTTTAGGTTTACTTGATATGTGTGAATATTTTGTCTGCATGTGTGTATGTAATGCCCCACATGTGTACAGTGACCACACAGTTCAGGAGAGGGCACAAGATCTCCTGGAACTAGAGTTACAGACGGCTGTGAGCCACCATGTGGGTGCCGGGAACCAAGCCCGGGTCCTCTGCAAGAGCAACAAGTGCTCTTCAACACCGAGCCATCTCTCTCCAGCTCCTATTTTAAATAACTTTGACTTGAGGGTGGTTGGATATGTAGATGGTAAACCCACTGATACAGAGGGCCGACTGAGCATCACTTAAGACAGTGAAGCCCCAACCCTTGACCTTCATGGTACATCATGAACACAGACTGAGCCCTTCATGTAACTGAGCTCCTCAGCTGTGTTGGGCAATGGGCATAAGCCACCATGTTGTTCTCTACTGGCTCAGCCAACAACAGAGACAAATTGCTAAAATGATGATGATGATGATGATAATAATAATAATAATAGATAAATAAAAAGAAGCAGAAGCAGAGGGGCCAGGGACATGGCTCAGTGGGCAAAAATGCTTACACTGCAAGTCCGACAAGTGAGTCTGGTCCCTGGAACCCACAAAAGCTGAGGCGGTGGCATGCATCAGTAATCTTAGCAGGGGCAGACGTAAGAATTACCCAGAAGCCCACGGGCCAGCTGGCCCAGAATATGCAGAGTGGTGGAAACAAGAATGACCCACTCCACAGGGTGGGAGACAAGAACAGGATTCTAAAAGTTGTCCAGTAAAACACAAAAATACATTTTTATAAGCAGCACAGTAGTGTGTGTGTGCGTGTGTGAACAGAAACTTCTACCCAGCTCTGAAAGACCCCAAGTCCAGGTAGGCAGCATGCTCATGGGCAAGAAGACTGGGTGAGAGTCACGCACATGCCCAGAACAGGGAAATGGGACCTTGATAAACCTTTAGCTTTAGAGCTCGGGATGGTCTGGAGCCCAGCTCCTGCTTCCTATTCCCACGGGGAGGGACATCGACTACGGTAGCTTCTCTCTCTGTCCTCACGTGAAGACAGGAGACGAAAGTCAGGGAAGCGGGACTTCCCTGAAGCCCCTCCGGTCCCACAGGGGTCACAACACTGGGACCTGCTCCTCCTCCAGGCTTGATCTGGTCAGGACTACCACACAGTTACCACACACAGGCACCACGTAGCCATGTGGGCCTCTGCCAGCTACAGAGTCTGGAGCTATTCTGGTTTATCTTAGCTTGCTTCCTGTTCATTCCCAGCTCTGTCCCAATAGGATGGAAGGCCTGAAGACAGGCTATACCTCGTGACAGACACATGCATGAGGGCCCAGGAACGTGAGACAAGTGACAGGTACAGGCAGAGTCAAGAGATGTTGGGAGCTTAACAAGGGCGGAGCATGTTCACACGCTTAACATCTATGTTGCCATTTCTCAAATATATTTGACAATATACACAGATGCTTAGGTACTTGGTTTTGCTTATAACTAAAAACAGCTCAGTGCTGTGACTTACAAACGATATTGCACACAGTTTGTGGTGTCCAACGGTCTGTAGGGGTGTTACATATTACACGGACAAGTTTCTTGGATGCTGGGTCTCACTTAGGCCAGAGAGAAAGTATAAACACCACCCCCCACACACACCAAAATAACAAAACAAAACAAAACAAAAAAACAGTCATGACAATGCCTGGAAGCTAAATGTGATTCAGTAGACAGCAGCTGACTGTAATTTCCCACAGCTCTAAGCAACTGCAGTCACTACCCAGCTAGGCTTAGTTCAGTGCGTTCAAAACGCCAGTGCAGAACAGCATCCCAGAGCCTGAGGCTGCGGCTGCCCTGCCCTGGTGTCTGACAGCTCAGCCCAGAGCGACCTCAAGAGACAGCTGAGTCAGCTAGCCAACTCCCTAGGCTGCCTGACATTCCTCCAGCAAGATGGAAGGCTTTCAAATTCGATTTCCTTTATTCTGTTGAGACAGGGTCTCACTCCGTAGCCCAGGCTGGCCTGGGACCCACTGCATAGCACAGGCTAGTCTCAAGGTAGCAGCGATCTTCGGCTTCAGCCTCCAAAGCTGAGCTCACGGGCCTGAGCTGCCATGCCTGCTCTAAATTAAATTTCAAAATACTGAAGCTTGCTTTATTAACTTCGAACATGAGAGTGAAATGGATCACATGATACCAGTGCCTCAGTAGGTAACATGGTTTTTCAGATGACACCCCCTGTCCTCAAATGTTCTTCAAAGTTAAGGAGAAAATCCACCTCTCTAAAATCCAGGCTTGCCAGGGGTGTCTGAAACCTGGTTCACTGAACAGTGAACAGTGGTTCTCAACCTTCCTGACGCTGAGACCTTTTAGTACAGTTCCTCATGTTGTGGTGACCCCCAACCATAATGTTATTTTCATTGCTACTTCATAACTGTAAATTTGCTACCATTATGAGTTGTCATGTAAATATCTGTGTTTTCCAATGCTCTTAGGTGACCCCTGTGAAAACAGTTGAGACCCACAGGTTGCCAGGCAGTGGTGGCACACGCCTTTAATCCCAGCACTCGGGAGGCAGAGGCAGGTGGATCTCTGTGAGTTTGAGGCCAGCCTGGGCTACAGAGTGAGTTCCAGGACAGGCTCCAAAGCTACACAGAGAAAGCCTGTCTCGAAAAAACAAAAACAAAAACAAAAAAAAAGAGAGACCCACAGGTTGAGAACCACTGATCTAAGCCTAGTAGAGTATGGAATGCCATTCCCCCAAAGAACCAAATAAACCATTCATCTGCCTGTGTTCTGTTTCAGTGAGCACAGAGTGATTTTAAAAGCGGGTCACAGGAAGCGGAGGTAGTTACCGTCCACACCCAGCCACCTTCACGGATGCCGCCCAATCCGGGGGATCAACGTGGAAAGTGTGTTTTCAAACAACAGCATATTAAAATGGAGAAACACCGGGGCACAGTGTCAGGTAAACTTTGCAAACCAGGTAAAAATCCACAGGACCGAGCAAAGGACTCTTCCGAAAAGGGAAATGCTGCGGTCATGTCGGAGGACGGGAGCGGGGAGCGTTCATCTTCTATTCAAAGCCAGAACGCCAATGAGAAAATGGAAATGCACTCAGGTCCCGCTCACGGGCTGGCCGTCTCTTTCAGGTCAAGTATAAAAGTCTCGGCTCGCCAATAAAAGCAAGAAATGGAAAACTGGAATCGCTCTGCATAAATAAGAAAGTGAAGGGGCACCCTGCGGAATCAGAAAAATACCCAAGACGCTGGACAGAATCAAAAGTACGTAACGAGCTTGAATAACTTGACGGAATGAACACAGACAGTCCCGGCTCAGAGGCAAAAACCAAAGACACGAAACAGCAACTGGGTACAAGCCCAATGTCCGGCAACGCCATCTGCAGCTACGTGCGAGTGATAAACACATCCCCTCACACCAGGAAGCCTTTTATCAAAAACTGCACCAAGGATGAGAGAGAAGAGAACCATGGACACCGTTGGTTTGGATTTATGGAGGCTTCTTTTTTTAAAAAAAAAAATAAAAGTATGCTGGAAAGATGTCGCGCGGCAGTTAACAGTATACACTGCTCTTCCAGAGGACCCACGTTTTATTCCCAGCATCTACCTCAGGTATCTCAATCACCTATACCTCCAGTTCACGGGTACCTGACATTGTCTTCTGAATCATCTCTCCAGGCCCACATTTTGAGACACAGCTAGTCCATGTTGGAGCGAGGTTCAAACCCAGCTCTCGAAAGCTAATTACTAGATGTCTAGGAATTCTGAGAGGCAGCTGTTAAACATTGCTACTGTTAAGAATTATACTATGTAAACTCATGATAAATCATGTCAACAACTATGATATTAAATATTCAAGACTCATTATCTTGCTGAGCATGCTGGTGCACACAGGAATCTGAAGAAGGAAGGAAGGAATCTAAGGTTAGGGACAGCCTGGGCCACACAGTGAGACCCTGTTCCAAAAAAAAAAAAAAAAAACCTCATCATTTCTAAATTTTACTACAGTTCACTATTATCATTGTCTTGAGCTGCATATATGCATATTTATACGATGAATGTATATATGCATTATATTTATACAATGAATGTTGTGGGGCGTTTACCCACCAACCCCACAGCTTCCCAGAGTTTTCTTGAGTGTGAGCAGCAGGAAATATTAGATAGAAGGATTTATTGCTGAGAATCTTGCAGAGATAAACAGATAGAAAATAAAGGACAGCCTCGAGAGGGCCTGGAACCTATTCCAACGGGCCTCGACTGTCTCTGCCCCAGGGTTTTTATAGAGACGCCAAGGGGTGGAGCAAATGACCTCCTCCCTCAGCATGGCCAAGTGCAGACCATCTCAGACACCTGCACTCAGGCCCGTGGTCCTAATCATCCTCTATGCGGAACTGCTGGGTAAAGCCAGGAGGAGCCCGAGAACGGGCTCCCACAGAATGTATGCTGGAACACTATGTTTCTGAACATCCATTGTCAGTTCCAGTCAGTAATGCATAAGAGTAACTCAAAACTGGTGACGGACGGTAGAAGGATTTACACCAGGAGAAAAGGCAGACTTTGATCAAGGGCTTGATCTTTGCTCCTCAGAGTTGGCTGCTAAACATTTGTTGGGGATGAGCTCTGCTGACAGGCAGATGTGATGCTCACACGCTTCCCACATGGCCAGAAAACCCACCATAAATACTGGTTTGTATCCTGGGAATCTCAGAAGTGAATATGAGCTAAGAAAGATTAAAGGGAGCCTCATTTTGAGTGTGTTAACTTAATGGGTGTAGAATTTGGGGACATTAAGGTATTGTAAGCAAGGCTTCCCCCTTGGTAAAGTGGGGATCCTACATCAAGGATGTTGAATCATAGCCATTGGATGAGCTAAGACATAAAGTGCTTCCAAAAGAAACCAAAACTATCTCACTATACATCATTTGACTTATCCTGTGCTGTAAGCCAACCAGTGAAAGTAGAAATCGCCACAGTCCATCAGTGTTTGCTGAGATACCGTTTCCTTGAAAACTTAGTGTGGCCATTTAAAAACCAAGCCATAATCGGCTTCCCCAGAGATGCTGTACATCACACACCTCTAAGACGTAGGCCACCTGCCCTCATCTGAGCAGCAGGGACTATATACATACCCAAGAGCACACTGTGGGGCCTTGCTCGGTCTGCTTCATTTGTAAGATGAGTAACCAGGGATGTTGCTGTCTGAGACCCACGCTAGCTAGTTTTTCCTCACTCTTGTGTTCCAAGATCAAACAAGGAATTCCTTGGAAAGACAGAGCAGTTTCCCCAAGACAGCCAGAAGCATCAGGAATGTAGACAGATTGGATTTGGAGTTGTCAAGAAGATTTACGGCCCCGTGAGAGGAATACTACTGACCACGTGAATTGATGTTCTGTCAAGATCATTGCTCTTGACAGTAAAATCAATGGCAATCAATATCCACTTACTCTTTACTACCCAAAGCCCAGTCATCTCAAGAAAGAATTTCAAGCACTGCTCTCCAAATAGACACCACAGATTCTGAGGCCGTCCCAAAGCCCATATAGGTGTGCCAATGGCCTCGTGACTCAGTCAGGCTATATCATCAAACACCAAAAGGTACTTCTCAAAGCATGCTTTCATCTCCCCAGCCCTCCATCACAAAGCATCCATATTACCAGTGAGCCACGAATGAAAAACTATTTTAGAAACGTGAGGGGCGAAACCAGAAGCCAGCATCTCTCCTGAGAGGAACAATATGGATCAGGAGGGCCAGTGGGGTCCTGAAGCAAGAAGTGAGTTCAGTCTTGTCAGAAACTGGTTGATGACGTTGGGACGGTAAACCCTTTAGTGTCTTTTGCCTTTGGGTTCTGTGCCTGATTAGGGTGAGAGAGGGCCTCACCTGCCACCTCAGCCATTCTAGAAGACTCCTACACCTCAGCTGCCACCTCAGCCCTTTCAGAAGACTCCTACACCAGCCTCAGTGCGCCTTGTTTGGGGTCCTTTCCATTTTCTGATTTAGGAATAACATCCCATAACAAGACGTGCCCTAGCTCCTTGGTAGCAGAGAGTGAATCATTATCAATGAGTTTCTAAATCAAATTACCAGAAGCTCAGACGTTCCCAATACATCTAAGGTCAAGGACTGCATCCTGGAGTAATGAACCCCCAGCTCCCGATGGATTCCAGAGCACTCGATGCAAGTCAGGATGCCCAGGTTGGTGGAGAGCCACGTCGGATCTGCCAAAGAGAAGGGGTCCTCATGAGCTGGCTGCCGGACAAACAGGAGACAGAAGTTTCTCCCTGTCAGGCTGCTGAACATGAGAGTGTTATCTTTGATGTAGCTGGTACCCTGGTCATCTAAAATCACACCAAACCCACAAGCAATGATGACAAGGTGTTATTCTTCTCCTTAAACTCCGTCCTCCCAACCACTTAAGCGACCCCAAGGGCTAGTCCTGCGGCACCCACCCCAGTTCCACCGGGCCATACCACAGAGGAGGAACATAGCGCTGCAGTATGGATAAGATCTCTAGGCACTAACAGTAACAGAGAACACACGTTCATGCTTGTGATATGCTCAGGATCTGGGCTGTGGTAATGTCCACTGCACTGTGAGTGTCAGAAACCAGAGTACTTTTGCACACTATCTCACTGTACACTCAGAGCATGCTGCTATATAAGTGCAGAGCAAACAGCTGTCCCGTGTCTCCCCGAGTTCAAGCTACACCTTCCCCACATGGGACGTTCACTTCCTCACTTAAGTGTCCTACCATGTGCTTAGTGCACAGTGTGGACCCAGCCAATACTTGACAGGCTAATGCTGAATTTGCAAAGCGTTGAAAATAAGATGTATCGGAGCACAATGTCTCGGGAATGCTTGTTGCCCTTAGAAATTCTCCACAGGCAGACATCATGATCTTGCCCATGAGGTCATCATGAATTTCTTTAAAAACTGTCTAGTTGTTAAAAACTGGGGGAGGGGGCGGGGGGGGCGGCTGGAGAGATGGCTCGGTGCTCTCGCTCTAGCAGAAAACCTGAGTTCCATTCCCAGCACCCATGTGACTACTTACAGCCACCTGTAACTCCAATTCCACAGGATCTGATGCCCTCTTCTGGCCTCTATGGGCATTACACACATGTGGTCCACATAAACTCACACAGACACACACACAGCTCCAAGTAAAATAAACAAATAAATCTTGGAAAAAAATACCGTGGGCTAAAGACTTTAGCTCAGTGGTACAGTGCTTACCTACCACATCTAAGGCACTAAATTCAATCCCCAGTACATGTACTTAAAAAGCACACACACGGGGGCTGGAGAGATGGCTCAGCGGTTACTGGCTGCTCTTCCAGAGGTACTGAGTTCAATTCCCAGCAACCACATGGTGGCTCACAACCATCTGTAATGAGATCTGGTGCCCTCTTCTGGCCTGCAGACATACACGCAGACAGAACACTGTATACGTAATAAATAAATAAATCTACACACACACAAACACACTATACCTGCAATAGTGATTATTACTAGCACCCATGTTTGCAGGTGTGTGCATCCTGCTTTTGGGGGACACTGCACATTCAGATAACACAGCACATTCCAGGCCATCTGTGTGCTCTTAGCATTTTACAGCAACGTTTCCTTATGAAGATGGTCTCAGCTTCTGAATACGTCACTGTTCTTATCCTTTTTCATGAAAGAGCACACTACTCCCTACCTCTGCTCCTGCAACACAGATGTTTCTAATAGATCCAAGACCAAACAGAAACTCAGGAAAACGAGAACTTAATGGTACTTCTAGCTATGCACTCTACTGTGGTTGTATCTTTAATAGAAACTGTCCTAGAACTAGGTGAACAGAAAGCTACTTTTCTCGGTTTTTACTGAGCATTCAGAAAGGCAACTGTGTCGATCCTAACTCCCCAGCCCTCTTCTATCTTAACTAAAGTGTCAATTCATCAAGCCTTAAAATTCTGGTTGTTGGGCTGGAGAGATGGCTTAGCAGTTAAGAACACTGGCTGCTCTTCCAGAGGTACTGAGTTCAATTCCCAGCACCTACGTGGTGGCTCACAACCATCTATAATAGGACCTGATGCCCTCCTCTGGCATGAAGGTATACATGCAGAGCACTCATATATAAAATATAAATAAACAAAATTTTAAAAAAATCTGGTTGTTAATATCCATAAAGATACTACGTGCCTTCACATGAACCTCTGTAAATTCTATCAAAATGTAAACATAGGACGTGACAGATGGTAGGGACCCATCACTCATTTTACAGCTGTTTGACAGTCTATGGCTCTCTCCCTGGGTCACAGAGCCAGAGTGTGGCTGAGAGTGACTTCAAACGGTCCTCTAGGGAGGACAGAGAAGCTGGAGTAAATCCTCGGCAAAAGCCCCGGCTGCACCTTCACAGCCTCTCTTCTCAGAGCCAGTAAGACGGGTGACCTTCCGCTCACCCCCACTGCGCCCTTCACTCTTCCCACTACTCAAAAAGCACTGTAATCTTTTCATCTCCACCAGGCTGCCTTTGCAGGGTCCTGCCCTGGGCCCAGCAGCCAAGCACCTCCCACCCATGCGCTCCACTGTGCTCACACACAGCTCATTAAGCATGTGTGTAATGGGATGAGCTCAGACAGAGCTGCGCCGACTTCACGTTTGAAATGACAGTTAAAAAAAAAAAAAATCAATGGGCGGGTGGGTTCTCGGCGTCTCTGGAATCTGAATGCCCTAGAGCCGGGGTTGGAGGGGTTCCCTGGATCACCTGGTGCCCCACAGTCGCAGCACACGTCATTGCCCGTCATCCTCTGCACCTCCGAGATGATCTCTTTGGTCAGCTCTTGGACGATGTTATTTTCTCCTGTGGCGTCGTCGCCCTTAAACGCATTGTTCAGAGCTTCTTCCTTGCTGTTCTGCAGTACAGACATCCATCTGGACAAACAGCAGCCACAGCTTGGGGGGTTAGCTGGGAGAGCACACCCACACCCACCCCTGCTCCCGGCTCCACCCACAGTACTTACATTTGACATTCCTGTTCATCCTCGGCTTGGAAGTGGTACGTCCTGTCGTCTGCAATAGCAAGGGGGGACTCATTACTTCGAGGCCCAGCTCTGCACCATATTGATGTATAAAGCCGAGCAGTCCTGCCGGTCTGTGTGTGTGTGTATATACGAGTGGGAGTGTGCCCGCGCCTCAGTCATTGTGACTTTATACTGCAAATTAACCAACTTGCCCATTCTAGTCTGAAACATGCAGCTTCCTGAGTTGTGAAGGTATTTAATAGAAACCAAACTTCCAAAAACTTTTACATTCATTATAGCCATCCCCTCCCACCCCAAGGAACTGTTACAGTCTTTTGATTAGTGCCTCCCCCTGCTCCCACTTTTTGAGGCAGGGTCTTCGACGGAGAGGCCAGGCTAGCTTTGTACTCACGCAGATCTGCCTGCCCATGCTTCCTGAGCGATAAAATGAAAGAAGTGGAACATTTGCCTGGCGAACAAGAGCCTTTTCTGAAAAAACGCTACCTTAGACATTTTCTGGCTTCCTTAGAAAAGGACTGATACTGTATCAGACATTCTAAGAATACCACACTCTGAGAGTTCTGTGTCACAAGCACAGCGAACCCATTAAGACTCGGTTAAATAATGGTCTAACAGGAATTGTCACATCGGCGCAGGAGGAGTTTGCAGTGATTTACAAGTGTTCTGGGGGGCGGGGGCTGGGATTCCCTGTGTGCACAGTGGGGGTACGTGAGGGACAGCTTCACTTCTGTGATACTCTTGCCGAAAATGTACAATCTCAGTTAAGTTCGGATAACACAGGAGAAACCTAACTTGACAAACATTTCACAGCAAAACTGGACAGCAGTCTTCAAAAGATTCAAAGGTCAACACGGACAAGGAAAGACTGTAGAAACCAGACCCCTGGGGGCCAAGATTAATTAAGATCTAAATGCAACCTGAGGGCCTGGAGGTGACCGTAGGGCCAGGCCAAGGACATGAGTAGAAAAATGGTACATTTTCGGTAGGATTTCACAGTACTATGGGTCCTTCCTCAATGTGGATTTCTCTAGTAATACATACTGGCTGATTAATATCTACACACACACACACACACACACACACACACACACACACACACACACATGTTTTTTAAAACTGTAACGAGTGGACACAGCTCTTCAATGGTAGTTTTCAGTCCTTGACTTAGGAAGAGCTGGATGAGCTGTCTGGATGGTGGCCAAGGATCGAGAGGCGCCAAGAGCAGACACAAGTGAGGTCTGGAGCAGAGGGTCCAAGTGGCGGGTTTGCTTTTGGTTTTTGTTTGTTTCTTTAAACTCTCAATGCCAAGGTAAGTGGAACGACGCTTTTCTATGTCCCATCTGCCACTGAAGAGAGGAGCAGAGGCCAAGAGAACGACTTCAAGTTAGACAAACACCGGACCGCACCCTACTGAAGTGAGAAAAGAGACATGGCCACCTCCTCCTACTCCCGGGCACTTCCCAGCTCAGGCCAGCCTCCTGGGAAGAGGGCCAGAGGGGCAGGTCCACAGCTCGAGCTTGCCAAGTGCACCTCAGAGTTCTCGGGAAGCTGTGACTGGAGGGCATGCCGGGGGCCCTGTGCCCACACTCAGCTCCTTCACAGCCAGGTCGGGTGCGGCTTGGGTTGATGGCTGGCTAATGCTGCCAGTGTTCAGACTGGGAACTGGGGAAGTGGGAGGCTATTCCGAGTGACAATGTCCACATAATGCTCTCCCTGTGGGCTCTCTGGAGATCCAACTAAGAAAGGAGGTTCCATGAGCTTCTGACACAAGAGAAGCATTTGGAGCTGTAGAAAGGCAAGCCACCAGGGAATCTCCAAGCTCCATCCTACTCGGGAGACTGGCCAAGTTATCTCATAATTCTAACCACCACCCTTCCTAGGGTGCCTGTGTGGCCAAGGACAATGGCTCAGGACTTGGGTTTCCAGAAGGGAAGTCAGTCTGAGGGCATAAGACTGGACAAGTTCCCAAAGGGTTGGCTTGATGGCAGACAAATCCCCCTTGAGGGGCGCATTCCCATGGCCCTCTTGATCATAATGGGAAGCCCCCTTTGGGAGGGGAAGGTAACCAACCATCTTGCACGTAGTAGCTCAGTTCAGTGTGTCATGCTCTGAGCGGATTTCACGATGGGTGAGGATAAGTCAGGAGGGGGACTCCTGGGGTACAGCTAGACTCTCGCTGCCCTGTTGTCTCCCAGTCCAGCCTTTGGTTCATCTTTGATTCCCAACGACTCAACTCTGTCGAGCTCAAGGGCACTTGATGGCATTTGCTCCCCTGGTCAGGGGGCAGAGGAAGCATGGGGGAAGACCAGGCTGCTGAACCAGGTCCCCCCTCACCTTCTCAGGGCAACAGCCACTAGTGTATGTCCCCTGATAACTTCACATCTCTACACGAACTCAAGCCCCGGCCGCCCCACATAAAGCATTCCCACGCGACGCTCCTAGAGCAATCGGGCATTTTGAAAATCTTATCTGCTGAGCTGAAAACTGGGCAGGGCTGGAATTAACTTTGCCCCTTGAAGAGCAAGCAGAGGAAGTGGGTGAAACAGGTTTTCAACATAGCTAAGGCTCTGCATAGCCACAGCAGCCAACAGTACCCGCAGCCAGATTCGCACAGCAACTCAGGCTGTGCCCTCTCAGTTGGTCGGGGTTATTCACGAGCATGAGAAGGGCAGAAAGTCAACAGCTGGGTCTTGGTGAGGTCTGTCTGTAGCACTGCTTGGGGCGTAACCAGACTCACACACTAGCCACTTCTCCCACATCCTCAGGATGCAACAATTCACACCTACCCAGGGGTTTGTGAGCCCTTCCTATGCACATGCCTCCCTGGTACCTGACGAGCCAAACGCACTCAGGAGGAAGGAAGGTTCTGTAGCAACTGCTTCAGCTCCTCGGGTGTTTGTGTTTGCTGGGGACCCATCAGTCATGCTGAAGGTGACAGTTGGGGGTGGGTGGAGGTGCTGTTCCCACGTTGGTGTGATGCCCACGGCTCCCCAGAGCTCAACCAGCTACCAAGAGAATCTTACACCCAGGGAAACAGCCAGCTTCTTCACAGGCTCCTTTTTTAGAGATAAAGAGTTGCAAAACCCTCTTCTCCAGCCACTAGCAGACATCTAGTGACATCACCAAGTTTCCTTCCTTTAACTCAGGCTTTTGTCACTGTCTAGAGGCAGGTGGCCCAGCGGTGATCACATTTTAAACCATCGCCAAGGCTCAGCATTTTACATTGTACCCGTGATTCTGAGAGGGAGCATTGCCACACATGGAATCTACCAGACTGAGGGGGCAGGGAGCTTGAAGTAGCATAACACCTCCCGCTGCCGTGTGTGTGTGTGTGTGTGTGTGTGTGTGTGTGTGTGTGTGTGTGTG
>CABHPH010149515.1:0-25612 GCA_902168325.1 Peromyscus nudipes
AAGGCCACTCCAGGCATCTGTGAGAACAAATGATTTCCAGCTCAGCATTTTTCTGTTCATTCTCCCCTCTAGGAAGTCTAGGAAGTTGAACTGGTAACTTAGTTCACATTCTCCCCAGAATCCCACAGGCCATTTCCACACAATGAAACATTCTGCTGGCTGGACTTTGATGGATGCAAATTTATTCTAAATGAGCCCGACTTTCATTAGCATGTAAACATATGTTGTTGGTGGCAGCTTGCTGTGCCACATGCTAGATGGCATAGGTTGATACCCACTGGACACCCCAGCCTGCTTAGGCTTGCATTGCTTCTGGCTAAGGTTCCAGATGTTGTTTTTTTCTTGCACTACAGGGTCTACAGTTTTAGCTAAAGGGTCATTTTCTTTCACAACGGAAACATAGGAAAAAAGTGTGGAAAGGACTTGGGTTTCTATGCTGATGTAGTAGAGGGAGACTCCTGGGATGTGGAGTCCTCAAACAGTGCATGGGAGGCAGCTCTTTCTGTCCTCGGGCTCAGGGACTCAGCAGGCTGAAGCACAGGTTGAGGTCTAGTCCTCCCTGCAGAGCTGTTGGTGCATCTGCTGCAGTTAGAGAAAGTTTCACAGAGTAGTGTCAAGGAGAGAAGATACCAGTCCAAACCACGGGCGGAAGGCAACCGTGAAGCAGACAAACGGAAAGCTCTTTGCTCTCCCCCTGCTTGGCTGAAAGCAGGAGACAGGTTTATGAAGGCAAAGACATGCTTCCTCCTTCTGCCATACAGGGCTCAGGTTGATCATTTAAGGAACTCTTGACTTTCTTCACCCCAGCGACAGCACCAGAGGCATCTACATGATTAGCAGACATCTGCTTCCATTCAAACATTTTGTTCTCTGAAGCCCTTTCCCTTTGTCTTGCTAGTCCTCTGATGTCTGCTGTTTGCTTCTGGAGGATGATTGGGAATCCTCAGTTTTGAGCGACCTCTTTGAGAGTTACTCATTCTTTTTCTTTTCTTTTTTATTCTTTTGGTTTTTCAAGACAGGGTTTCTCTGTGTAGCCCTATATGCCCTGGAACTCACTCTGTAGATCAGGCAGGCCTCGAACTCAGAGATCTGCCTGCTTCTGACTCCTGATGCTGAGATTAAAGGAGTGCACCACCGCTGCCTGGAGAATTGCTCATTCTTAGTGTGAAGGATAAATCTGATCTTTAACTTGCCTAGATTTTTAATACATTAGGAGATTGTCAGAGAAACCCTCTGAATGTATCTGTGAAGACATTTTTAGAAAGAGGCTTTGAACTATCAGTGGTTTAATTCATTGATGGATTAAAAATGTGAATGGGACCTTGGGAGGTAATAAAACTGTGGTAGGAGGAGCCTACTTGGAGGAAGTGGGTCTCTGGAGATAGTAATTTGATGGATATACCACAGTATTGACCCCTTCTTGTTCTCACTAGCTTCATGGCCACCATAAGTTGGAAAGCCTCTTTTATTGGCTCCCATTGCCATGATATTCTGCTTCACTTCAAGCCCAAAGCAATAGGTCAGTCTGGCCATGGAGTAGAACCTGTATCCATGAACTGAAATAAGTTATTCTGCCTTTTAAATTGGTTCTTTTGGGTATTTTCTTTTTTTTTCATTTTTCTTTATTAAGACATTTTCTACTCACTCTACATACCACCACAGATTCCCCCTCCTCCCTCCTCCCACCTTTCAGCCCTCCCTCCCTAGCCACCCCATATCCCCACATCCCCCAAGTTAAGGATATTTTTTAAACAACATCACCGTGACTATCTCTTGCAAGCACGTGAATGACTGTGTGTGTACATATGTGTGCAATAGTACATATGATGTACATAAGAATTCATGGATCAGATGTTGACTTTACTTGGTTTTATAAGACAACACAATCATTTCTGAAATATGTATTCTATGCTAAATATAATCACGTTAACAAACTACTTATTTTTCTATGATTCATCTGTATTTTGTTGAGAATCCCACCAATGAGCCTGAGGTGGATGGAAGGAAAAATCACCATGCTTCCTAACAGCTTTGTTTTAATACTGGAGTACTGTCTTTTGTTGTTGTGGGTTTTTACTCTTTTTTGGGGGGCCTGCCACCCAACACCCAAATAAATCACACATGGAGGCTTAGTCTTAATTATGAATGCCCGGCCTTAGCTTGGCTTAGTTTCTAGCCAACTTTCCTTAACTTAAATTATCCCATCTACCTTTTGCCTCCGGGCTTTTCCTGTTCTCTTACTTGTGTAAATCATACTCTTACTCCATGGCTTGCTGTGTAGCTGGGTAGATGGCCCCTAGAGTCCTTCTCCTTCTCTGGCTCCTTCTTTTAGATCTCCTCTACGTCTTTTCTCCTCTCCTTCCAGATTTCTCCTTTTATATATTCTCTCTGCCTGCCAGCCCTGCCTGTCCTTTCTCCTGCCTTGCTACTGGCTAGTTTTTTATTAGACCATCAGGTGTTTTAGACAGGCATAGTAACACAGCCTCACAGAATTAAACAAATGCAACATAAAAAAAGTAACAGACCTTAAAATATTCTACTACAGTCTTTTAAATTGATATATACACAGGGAGATATAAAAAGAAGGAACTATGGTGACTGTGGTGGTTTGAATAGGAATGGCCCCATAGGCTCATATATTTGGATGCTTAGTCATCAGGGAGTGGCACAATTTAAGACTTAAAAGGATCAGGAAGTGGGGCCTTGTTGGAAGAAGTGTGTCACTAGGGGTGGCCTTTGAGGTTTCAAAAGCATGCACCAGGCTAGGTGTCTCTCTCTGACCACTGCCTACAAATCAGGATGTAACTGCCATGCCCTCACCGTGCTTTGCTGTGATGATAATGGAACCCCTGAAACTGTAAGCAAGCTCCCATTAAATGCTTTCTTTCATAAGATTGCCTTGGTCATAGTGTCTCTTCAGAGCAACAAACCAGTGACAAGGATAGTGACCAATCGTGAAATTGTAGGTCATTATTTTATTTTTCCCACACATAGAGATGTCATAAAGATCGGGACATTGTCTCTATCAAATACTAATTCTTTTTCTTATAGACATTCCCATTTTTTTTGAAATTTTTTTCCATTGGGATATCATTTCTAGTTTTTTCCTTGGTGTTTCCTTGCAAATTCAAGAGAACATGATACTTATGAACACATTAAAGCGCACAGACTCCCGTCCTCATCAGTGAAGAGAACAGCAGCAGAGAGGGAGCACAGATGGACACAAGGGCAGGAAGAAAATGAAAAACATTGGGCAAGCCTTTGTTTCTGAACTCCTTTGCCACTGTTCAACCTTCTACCTTTTCTCCTTTCTCACACTACACTGGCTACTTTGAAGATGTTCTCTCTTTTCATTCTACACAATTCAAGTTTCTAACATTGGTTTTGCAACTACAAGAGCAATTCACTCATTCAGCTAAGATTTTCTAAATGTAGTCAATAGATACTGAGAATATCATGATTAGCCAAAATTGGCATGGCTAGCACACTCATGTATTAGTTGTCTGATGTAGAAAATGAATATAAGCCCAATAACTGTACCGCTGACTTTTTGATTGCAAATTGAGGAAAGGGTAACATGAAAAAAGAAAAAGATAGGTTTTAAGGCACAATGCTATAAAAGAATTTGATATATTCTTGGATTAAGGACTAAAAAAAAAAGGATGGATTCTACAAGGGATGGTTCATTTGACATCTAAATGAAAAGCAGAGGTTAATTACTGAAGAAATTGAGTGAGGGTGCATATTAGCCCAAAAAGAGGGAAGAATATGTGAAGAATGGCTTTTCCTGGACACACTGGAGAAACTGGTACAAAATGATGATGAAGAAGGTAATTAGAACATTGCAGGTTCTTAGATATTTTGATCTTTATCCCATAGGCAGCAAAATCTTGTTGAAAGTTATTACGGTGGTTGTACAGTAGGCAATATATAACATGTTTCAAAAGTGAGTACATGGCCTTATAAAATCAAGTATACTTTTAATAGTTGATACATACTGTGTATTGTCAGAAGCCAGAGTAGGTCCACACCATGAGAGAACCCTCATGAATACTCTGGATTTCAGGTGATAATGTCTTGATATAGGTTGATAAATTGTGCAAGGAAAAACACAGCATGGAAGGAATAGAACCATGTGGTGCTGGTGATGGGGCCTATCCCTACTCGTTTTTTCTTATTGAGTGTAAAACTCAATATTTCTTATTGAGAAATTCAGTTTTTCTCTCTGGTGTGGGGCAATGTTGACTCTACAATTAACATTCCTCTTATCTTCTTAATAAATGAAAGCTTCTGCCTTGTCTTATTATATCTTGTTTTGTCATGCTTGGTTGTTGTCTCTTAGAGCCCTGTTCTTTTCTGAAGGGGAATGGAAGGGAAGTGGATCTGGGAAAGAGGGGAGGTGGGGGGAAGCCAGGAAGAGTGAGGGGAGAGCAAACTGTGGTCAGGATGTATTTTGTGAGAGAAAAACGTATTTTCAATTAAAACAACAACAACCAAAGTCCCAGTGTAGATGTAACCGACCGTCTTATTAAATAAGAAACACAGAGCCGATTCAGAGAAGAAAGCCAAGAGGTCAGAGCAATAGCTAAGAGCTGAGATTAAAAACTTTACCCTTCCTGCTGCTGCTGTCCTACCTCTCTGCAAGAGACCTCTCTGAAAAAGACCTAATTCCTGTCTGTTTGTCTTTATATAGACTTCCTGTTCTGCCTTCTCATTGGTTGTAAACCCAACCACATGACTGCTTCGTCACTGCTTGTCTGTACAGACCTCCAGGTCTTCTATGGTTGGTATTGAGATTAAAGGCGTGTGTCTCCAATGCTGGCTGTATCCTTGAACACACAGAGCTCTACCTAGCTCTGCCTACCAAGTGCTGGGATTAAAGGCATGCACCACCACCGCCCAGCTTTTGCTATGGCTCTAATAGCTCTGTCCCCCGGGCAACTTTATTTATTAACATACAAATAAAATCACATTTCAGTACAAATAAAATATCACCATATCCCAGAGTAAGAAAAGATTAGATGTTTCTAAGTAATTCAATGACATCATAGAAAAAAATGCCTTCAGAATATTCATTGTAGCAAAATCCCCTTTTGTATTCTAGTAGAACCCAACCTTTTCCTTCTGTTGAGACGGTGATTGTGACAGGCAGGTGCTCTTAAATCCGTTGGCCATTAGTGTGATCAGAATTAGACAAGACTAGTCAATGAATACATTTGTCATATTTGCTCTCTTAGGAAACACGACTTTGGGGGCTCAAGAGATGTCTCAGCTGTTAAGAACACTGACTGCTCTTTCTGAGGACCCTGGTTTGATTCCCAGAACCTGCATGGTGACTAACAACTGTCTGTAGCTCCAGTTCCAGAAGATCTGACATCTTCTGGCTCCTGTGGGTATTTCATGCACATGGTATACATACATGCAAGCAAAATATCCATACACATAAGATTTTTTTAAAAAATGCCCCAAATTTTAAAAAAGTAATTGTGAAAAAACAATACTCTGCAGGTAGGGGTTTTGTAACCTGAAGCATTTCCCGATTTTTATTCTGTTTAAAACTATATAAAAATCATTCTACTATAGTATTATTTAATATGGAATTTATATGCTATATAGAAAACAAAGTATGGCTTCCAAAACAAAACAAAAAAATAAGGTATAAAGCACTTAATACCCAACAGAACAAAACAAAACCAACCAACCAACCAACCAAGCAACCAACCAAGCAACCAACCCACAATGTGTGAAATATCTAAGAAAATTACCAGGTATTCAAAGAAGTAAAATATACACTGTATAAGACTGTCGAAAGTCTCCAAATGGACTCAGAAAAGACCAGGTGACTGAATTAGGAGATAAGAACATTGTGACTACTATTAAAATTGTATTCCAGGTGGTAAAACAATGTGGAAAAAGATTAAACAGGTTACACAACGGGTTAAAAGATACAAAGGACTCAAAGGTAATGAAATTGACAAAAATAACCCCCAAACACCCAAATTAACCAACTAACTAAACCAGATCAGATCAGCCAAATGTAAAAATGAAAGCCTAACAACCCCCTCCTCATACTAGATACTGTCCTGTGTTGGTGCCACTTACATTTTGTGTGCCTGTGAATTCAATCCACTTAATGTTTCCCCCTATCCATTTCCCAGCAATTCTAATGGCTTCTAGTGGGATGTAGATGTGTCATTATTTTTGAATGACTCTTAGATACAATTGATACAGGAAATTATGAAACTCTAATTTGTGAAATATTGTTCTAAACCTTGGAATCTCATTCTCCCTTTCTCTGTATATTACTATGAAATAGTTTCTTGTTTTTAAAGTCCTAACTTCAAAACACACAGAAGTGTTTCATATTCATACTGCATTGTTTTCAATTTAGAGTCTTAAAAACTATGTATGTGTGTGTACATAGTATGTATATGTGCACGTTTGCATGTGTGTAGGACATGCATGTGGGCTACATATACACGTTTGTTTACTTAAGTGTGGAGGCCAGAGGCCAACCTGGGGTATTGTACCTCAGGATTGTCCAACTTATTTTTTAGGACAGTATCTCTCATTGGGACCTGAGTTGACTGATTAGCACAGGTTGGCTAGCCAGTGATCCCCAGGGATTCTCATGTCTTTTCCCCAGTGTTGGGATTACAAACTCTATGTGGGTGTTTGGGTTTAAACTCAGGTCCTCATGCTGACATCTTGAGCCATCTTGCCAGGCCCTTAATTGAGATCCTTACCACCCTATTTTATCTATTGATATAGTTTGCTGAGAACCCTCCCTACTTCAACCTGCACTTCTGGCTTTCCTTCCTTAAAATGCTGTGAGCCTTCCTTGCACCCACAAATATGACCTTCGAATCAATCAAAATTTGGCAGAAACTTCAGTGGTCGTCCAGACCATTCCTCTAGCATACACAGAATGTTTTGTGTGATTTGACTCTAGGCAGAAAACCTTATACTCCGCAGAACAGTCTCAATCACTTAGAATGATGTTCAAATCTCTCCCGTATATTACTGCAGTTGTACTTTGCTGTCTGTATCTCTCATGACTTTTATTCTACTACTTCCTACTTACTATATCAAATACTCCGTTCACATCATCTTGCTCTTTCTTCAGGCCAGCTTTTCTGACTCTGTCTTCTGTCATGTTGCTCCCTCTACTGGATGTACCATTTTCAAAGATCTGGACATAGAATTTGTATATAATCCTTAGAGAATAACTCAAGTACAAATTCCACTAAATTGTCCCAGATTCTGCCACATCATCTCATATCCTGTGATAACCTGAAGATGGTATATTTCAATGAGTATACTTTATTATGTCTTAACTATATTAATATTTGGTTATCTGAAGGCAGGAGTAGGATTTCGTTCACGTTTGTTTCTCCCCTAATACAAGTGAGCGAGCTTTGCCCAAAGTCACATTGAGAGCCCAGAGAGGTGACTCTGGCAGTAAAGTGCAGAAATGTGCTTGTTGTCCAAGTATGAGGACCCGACTTCAATGCCCAGAAGCCATGTAAAATGCCAAGAATGTTGATAGACACTTGTAACCCCAGTGTTGACAAGACGGAGACAAGAGGACCCTTAGGGCTTCCTGAGAAGCCAGTTTACCCAAATTGGTGATCTCCAGATCAGTGAGAGACCATCTTTCAAAAAGTAAACTAGGGAATGACTGAGGAAGACATCTGATGTACACACACATGCACACACGCACGCGCGCGCGCACACACACACACACACACACACACAATGAGTATGTTGTTGCATGCTTGCATACTGACGAAAAGAAGTAATTGATATATCCCACCATCACCAATAAATATTTAGGCAACAGAGATATAACACCAGATATGCTAATCAAATCCATGTCAATACGCACTTTTATTATGTACATAACAACCAAGATACCAAATACAACAGAAAAAAAAAGACCTAAGTATTAAACATTTATGACAAAGAGATGGATTTAGTCAGGACTGTGGTGAAGCAGGTTCTAGCAAGTTCAACATAATCCATTCTAATGAATTATTAGCTGAAGCAGGCCAAGCATTTAGGATTCCTGGAGAAGGGCAGACGTATCTTGAATATCTGTTTAACATTTTCTTTCCTGAGGCTCCTTCTGAAGGGCTGTGTACATTGTTGACCAATGGCCTTAAGGGGAGGATTACAGCTGAGTCCATATCCTCTCAACAGGTCTTCAGTGGTTTATATTTTTGTAGAGTAACTTTCCCTTATCAATAATTCTATAAGGTTTATTCTACCAAGACAGTTGTCAACACAGAGCACTGTCTACACAAGGGCAGTGTTCAAATTTATGATTACAAGAAATCTGATTTTTGACTCTCATTTTTGTATATATCTACTTATATAACTTTTATTTCTTTTTTTTTGAAAATTTCATACATGTATATAATTTATTCTGGTTAATTTCATCATCCAGACTTTTCTATCTCTAACCAACCCCTGCCAACACCTCTCATTTTCACTGAGTTTAGGGCCATCTGTGTGATCAAATGTTTTGAACTATACCTTGGGCTCACACGCAGGCACACAATTGCAGACAATGATTGCCTTTACCCTAGAACCTACAAGTAGCACATAGTTGATTAGGTTAGTATATGGTCCCTTTCTCATTTATGACTGTTGACAGGTCTAATGTTGTGCAAGCTTGGTGCAGGCAAACAGAATCACTGTAAGAGCACATTCAAAACATCCATATTGTCATGGCCAGAAAATGACATTTTGCATCTTTTGGTGCTTACATTCCTTCTTCAACACTTCCTGAGCCTTAGAAGAGGTGGTATAAATGTCCCAGTTAGGGCTGAGCACTCAGTTGTCATTTATTATCAATGCCAAGAGCAGCCATAAATCTCTGTATTCATCACAGTTCATTGTCTTCTCCCCACTCAACTGTTAGCTACTGGTGAATTCTAGGGGAGAGGAAATCATTGTCTTACATTGTGTATCCACAGGTGAGTCCACCAGGCTCCCAATCAGTGCTTGAAACCTGTGGCCACACAAATGTATAGGTTAAACTTGGTGGGTCACACAACAGAACAAAACTATATGAATATAAGAAAAGGATTTGAAAGGAGAGAGGGTCAATGGGTAGGAGGGAGATAGGACAGAGTGGTAGGGGGGAGTGGCCAGAAGGCTGGGAATATTGGCTATTATTATTGAATATTGAATATATTCTCACATAACCCATTCAGTAAATGCTACTATTATTTGCATTTTACTGATGAGGAAACTGAGAAGCAGAGAAGCTAAGTAACTTTTTAAAATGGCAAAACTAGTGGTCACACTAGGATTTGAACCTGGTCAGTCTGATCTAAAGTTTATAGATCTATCTATCTATCTATCTATCTATCTATCTATCTATCTATGTATATGGGTATTGGTACACCCATCCCATGGCTCCTGTGTAGAGGTCAGAGGACAATTTATGGGGATCAGTTCTCCTTTCCACTAGGTGCTTCCTGGGGATTGAACTCACTCGGGTTATCAGACTCGGCAGTAAGTACCTTTACTCACTGAGTCATCCTGTCAGTTACTTCCCATCAAGTTTACAGTTCTTTCTATTGTAAAACAAACACCACCAACAGTTATAGCACAAGTCTTCATGCATAATTGATAATAAAACACAGATGTATGCAATTTAAGCACAGAGTTCTGTTGTAATTATGGTTTCCATTCAATTAGCTCTCTCCCTGCCTCTTTTTTGAGATAGGGTCTTATGTAGCCCAGACTGGTATCTAACTTACCATGTAGTCCAAGATTGTTCCCCTGTCTCCACTCTCCCTCTCTGCATGCTGTAATTTCAAGTGTGCATTTCCACACCCTTCTTAGGACCCTGTGTTTATTTGTAATAAAGGTGAAAGACCCCATAGAATAAGAAGAGTTCATAAGAATAAAATAGGATTTCATCTCAAGAATTCATATTGGAAGGTGTTATGGCAGGAAGTGAGCAATTATGTAGTTTCCTCATAGCAAGACTCCTAGGAGAGACCCTCTGCTTTTCCCTGTTATCTCTGTTTGACAAGACCTTGCCTTTCCTGCACCCAGTGCAGACTCTTTGTCAGCCTGTGCTGGACAGGGCCATGGTTCTGTGCACCTAAATGACCTAAGCTGAACTACAGTGGCTCTGTCTTGTCTGGCTTCTCTGCTGCTTTTTTTTTTTTTTTTTTTTTGGTCAGAGTTTCCCACACTTTCTGAGACTTTATAATTGGAAGATTGATCACAACAGTGCTCATTTTGAGTACCATAGCCCTGCAGTGGTACAATGTTCTAGGATCTTTCTTGGAAGTCCAATGGCAGAAGATTGTAAACACTGATGTGGGTTAGGTAGTAGAGAGTAGGCAGGAAATCATGGCCAAAGCATCCTTCCACACCCACCACAATGCAATGGAGTAATGAGTTTCATGTGCTCTTTGCAGGCCAACCTCTGTCCTTAATGCAAGAGTCTTTTACCGTGATGGACTCGGTGCACTGGAGATTATCAGTTTCCAGGTCATTTATGGAACCCTGGGACCTCTTGGCATGACCAGTCAGTCTTTTAACAGCCTTTGTGGAGAATGAGCCTACCGGTGTTCTCCATTCTGTTGACTCTGCAAATGGGACCAAGAAAAGATCAATTCTTTATTACATTAGAGCCAGAATAGTTTTCTCTGAAATTTGGGTGTCCTTGTGCAAGTCTGTGCTGGGGAACTTTATCATTCTGCTAGATCCTTCTAAGAGGAAATGTTGAAAACGGGCTGAGATCTACTTCTCTGTTTCTTTTCTTCCTTTCTTCTTCATTTTCTCCCCCTCCTCTTGCTGTTACTGCAAAGAACATTCCTTTTTAAGAACAATTTTTAACCCATCTTTTGTCTTTTTTTTGTGTAATATACTAACTGAAGTAGATTAATTGTGAAAACCAATGTGCCTATAGATACTTGACAAACTGAATTTCAAAGAGGGTGCTTTATTGCATATATTATCAAACACAGCATGGCGGTTTCCCATAGTCCCAATTAGATGCTGACAGAGGTGATGCCAGCTCAGAGGCTGCTGCAAGCATGAGGTAGTAAGGTCAAATGTGGCCATGCAGTGGGGAGTGGAGTGCCTGAGTGGCTGTAGAACGTTGAGAACAAAGAACTGTGGTTCATTAGCAAAGGATGTCATTCAGAGAATGCCCATTTTTCCAGTGTCTGATAGACTTATGGGAAATATTTCTCATGGGAAAGTGATAGCATCTGGATATCATTTTTAGAAGATTTTAAACCCAACTTATTGTATAAATTGGTAAAACTCATCAATGTTATTTACTATAGATGGTGATAGATGACCTTTGTGGTCAGTACTGAATCCAATTAGTCTTTTTGGCTGACAAGAAGGGTGATGGGCAGAGATAAAGCATGAGGCCATGCAGATTGACACAAACAACATACCAGTCTTTATTATGCTCTCAGACAATGATCTTTGTGATAGAATATGAGAGTAACTGGGAGTGGGCAGGAAAGGACTACAGTTATTGCAGGGAGTGGACATGGGCAATCATCAGCTATGGACACAAGTGCTTCTAAGTCTTCCTCTTGGAATATAGGTACTGTCTGTTCTGTGACTTACAACACTTATGTGTATCTTGGTTTGAGAAGGTGGAAGATGCCAGATAAGTTTTGAAATAAGACACAATTTTCTATTGCAAACCGAAACTCACCTGTGCTTCAGGCCAATGGTCTTAAAGTCATCAAGACTGTGTTTGATGAATTGCCCAAACTAAGTAGACTTTGACTTCTGAAAGAGGCAACATCACTGTAACTTACTGCTTCTCCTAGGAACATTTACAATGGAACAAGTTGAGAAAAGATGGAAAACTCCTAATAATGTATCTTTAAATGGTTTACTTCAAGTGTATGGCACCCAGGCAGAGCATGAATTTGGGAACATGGGGCTATACTTGTGCCTCAGATGTTCTGTTTCTAAAGCCTCCTTAAGAAACTTTGTTTTTGGATAGAACTAATTGGAGCGGGTGTACATGGGTGGCGTTTTGTTCTAAAAATGAAAATATTGCAGTTTGCAAAGGTGGGGAATTAGATTTTGTTATAATTCCTGTAGTAGGACCCTGGAGAGATGACTCAGCAGTTAAGAGCATGTAGTGCTGTGGCTGAGAAACTGTGTTCTGTTCCCAGCACTCAAGTTAGGCAGCTCACAGCCTCCTATAACTCCAACAAATCCAACTTCTTCTGGACTCCATGGGTACTGCATTGACATACACATACACCCCACACAATTAATACAGTATTTTAAAAATTCCTGTAGCAATGTAGCTGTGGATATTTTCCTAAGACCACACTGGGAGTGTGACGACTCATTTGTGTCCTCTGCAACAGTGGACCTGTTCCCCTTGAAGTGACTAAGCGTCCTGCTGTTCCTTTCTGCTTTCACTGCAGTTTTCCAAAAAGCATGTCATTGTCTCAGTTATCATCATTAGTCACTTCAATAAAACTCCTTAAGTATTCTATAAACTGAATTTAAGGCTGTCCAGGGGACTTGCTGGTGTCCATCCATCTTTTATCTTTCTCTCTCTATCTCTTTCTCTTTTATATGTTAATGGTTAGTGGCCATGACATTGAGATTGCTTCTATTTCATCTTTCCCTAAACTGAGAGGAAAACCCACCTTCCTGCCCCTAAGAGGAAAATTTCTTGGTATGTTTTGGATATGTTACCCATCCTGGCAAACATGTTTTTTCCCATATTTATTATTTATTTTTAAGAATCATTTCATTTTTATTTATGTGCATTCCTCTCACCTTTTGAATGTGTGCATATGTATACAGGTGCCCAAGGAGTTACAGGAGGCTCTGAACTGTGCAACATGGTGTGAGGAACTGATCTCAGGCTCTTTTGCAGGATCATCAAGTGCTCTTAACTGCTGAGCCATCTCTCCATCCTTATATAACATTTTCTATCCTAAAGGCAGAAGTAGCATTTCTTCCTAATAGTTATGCTATAGAAAAGAACTGTGTCTCATCCATTTCCTTTTCTCCAAATGATTTGAAAAGAACCGTCCCTTTCCTTGTAATGCTTATTCATTGCCCAGTTTTGCATCATAATTATCAGAACATTCTCTTCTAGTTGAAGATCAAATATCCTATATTTTAGACCATACTAGAGTTAATGCTATTGTCTTTCCTATTTTTAATATACTATCTTTATATATTCTTTGAGAATTTTATACATGCACACAATATTTTCATGATCCTTCCCTTCCAAATGCCTCTTTAATTTTCTGTCCTCTTTGTCTTAAATAGGCCATTGGGTCACATGATTGCTACTCATATATGTGTCATGTGGGTCCATTTATTGTAACACGGTCAATGTGCCAGGGAACACACCCCTAAAGAAAACTGCCTCTCATTTCCCAGTCATCAGCTGTCAATAGATTCTCAACTAGGGGTGGCAGCTCAAGTTCCCCTCCTTGATTCATGTTGGTATGCTGGCTTGGTCTCATGCAGGTCTTATGCAGGCCACTGTATCTTTTTACACTTCTGTTTATTTGAGTCAGGGTCTCTTGCAGTACAGTCTGACTTTGAACTCACTATGTAGCCCAGGGTGGCCCTTTGCCTCTACCTCCTAAGTTCTGAAATTACAGTCAGGTACAACCACGCTGAATTTTCCTTTTACATTCTTGTGCTACTTATAAATATGATCCAGTGTCCCTATTTCATTTCCTTTACTGTAGATCTCTGACTTTGAGTACATCTACCAAAACTTTCTGTATGCGTAGAGAGATGCTGTGCTTTACTTTCCTGATAAAGAGTGTTATTCAATAATTTTTCTGTTTGTCCTTTACACCATATACTGAGTTTCTTGTACTGACAAAAAGCCTTCTAGATATTTGAAAAGATTCTATTGAATTTCCATGAATGATGTGGTCTCTGCTGAGGGTCATGAGGAGGGCTCACAGTGGTGAAGTATGCAGTTAGTTTTTTTTTTTTTTCCTGTTGCAACATAACAGACAAAAGCAACTTGAAGAGAGGGAAAGTTTATTTTGGTTCACAGGTTGAGAGTACAGTCTGTCGTGGTGGAGAAAACATTGTGCCAGTGCAGGAGGCAGCTGGTCACGGCAGTCAGTGAGCAGAGAGAGACGAATGTTAGCACTTGGCTGTTTCTCTCCTTTTTATGCAGTCCAGGAATTCACCCTTTGAAATAGTGCTGCTCATATTAAGTGTGAGTTTTCTTGTTTTAGTTGCTGAATCCAAAATCTCTTCTACAAACACGCCCAGATATTTGTCTCCTAGGTGATTCTGGACCTAGTCAAGTTGACAGTCAACACTTATCCCCACAATCGAAGGTGCCAGAATTCAGAAGGTCTGAATGTTATGTTAATATTTTGACCTGCTAGCTTGTACTCAGACACTACTGGTGCCCGATAGGGTAGGGGTTGGGTTCTAAAGCCAAAGCTGTCCAGGATGAAGAACCAGCTTTGGAATGTCAGTGATGATTAAGAATAAAAGACATAAGGGAGATCATAGGATGGAATGAGCTTGGCTAAATCCCTTACCTTGATCTCATTGCTATGCCTGTCTTGTCCTGTGCAAGACATCATTGGACATGAGTAATATATTTTCTTTTTACATATATATAGCAAGAGGATTTTTAATCTAGAAAAGGAGATATCATATTCATGATAAACATATTTTCTTTGTGCTATAAAATAATGTAACAAAAAAGCAGAAAGAAAAATAAACTTTTTATAAGAAGATGGAGTAGATAAATTAGTCCTTGAATTTCTTATGTTCTTGTTCCCTGACATCTGCATCAATTAATGAGTTCCTATTATAAGGTGTATTTTTCTGGCATGTTCTGAACTATTGTTGATCCTTTTAAGAGCTAAATATTGACTTGTTCTATCACAATTTATTGCAAAGACTTAATTTGATGGTTTAAAAAGTAACATAAGTAAGTGATGAAACTACCTGGTATGGGTTGTAAGAGCTAACATGTAAGCCACTCCTCTTTAACACCTGCGGGCAGCCTACTTACTTAAGCACATGCTCGTGGCTTCTGTTCTGAGCTTCCTTTTTCCAAAGCACCTAGGAAACATTGCCTCCTTTGGGGAAAAAGTTCTGTCTTCACATCGTTTGTCTAATTTTCTTATCTGACCCACTTCCTGGTCTCAAAGAAACCATGGAGTTTTGTTTTGTTTTGTTTTGTTTTGTTTTGTATGACTGCATTCAAAGTAGTGGAAGGATAAACGCTGTAGGCACCAGGGATATTTCCCAACATTTCCTCTAACAAATATGGATGCACAGTATTAATTATCCCTGTAAGCCAGCATCATTGCTGCATGTGGTGGTTCATAGCTGTAATTCCAGCACTTGGAATTACACCTGAGACCAAATAATTGTTATGGGTTAGAGGCTATCTCAAACTATAGAGAGTCAGGACCAGCTGGGTCACACAGTAAAACCTCATATCAGGTGCAACAAAACCAAAACAAACAACACCAAAACCAAGAAATTGACTAATCAAACAACACCTTTCCATACAAAATATCTCAGAGTCCATGACTTGGACCCACCAACTTTCTCTGTCCAGATCTCTATATCTCAACTTCTTCTTATCTGGTGCAGAAGTATAACTCTAATGTCAAAGGACAGTTTGGTATAGGTTATTTTTCAAATCTATCTATCTATCTATCTATCTATCTATCTATCTATCTATCTATCTATCTATCATCTTTCTATCTATTTGTATGTATGTGTGTGAGTGTGCATGTCACACTATGTGTGTGGAGGTCAGGTGTCAATTTGTGGAGTTAATTCTCTCCTACCATTTGGGGACTGGGAATGAAATTTACAAGAAAATTGGCTGGGCAGAAGGGACTTTTACTTGCTGAACCATTTCAACAGTCCAGATTTGGATTTTATATCTTATACCAGATCACATTAAAATTTTAAAACATATTATATGGGAAAATTATACTGCTCCTCTGAGAGCTGTAGACCACAAAACCTTCAATACCAGGCATGAAAAGCCCTCCTTTGATTTGTTGGTCAGGGTTGTACAAGAGATCCCCCAAACATTGTAAGCTACACTTATTGCCTTGGTTACCTCTCAGAAGAGGAAGGTAAGTACATATTCCTGAGGATACCATGCTCTTCAGAAACAGGACCTGGATGATCTGAGCTGGAACTGACCTGAAAGCATTCTTTCTGTGGTCTAGCTTTCACGGTACCAGAAGGTAACATGCAAGCTTCCAAGGAAGGGAAACAACAAATAATCCTATCCATCTATGATGCTTATGAACCACAACAATGTCTAGCATAGCATGGTAAGCCTAGGGTACAGTAGTGGCCAACATACCTTGGTGCTAACTAATCGTTTATTAGTTAAACCAGATGTCAGCTCAACAGGAGGAAAATCATGCTTGGAACTGAAAATTTAGCCAACAACCTGGGCTAGTGAAGTTATGGATCTTGGCGGAGAACCTACAACCACCACTTTACTAAACCAGTAAAAGTCCTAAATACATTATAAATATTTATCCTTATAGACACAGATAAATATAGGTCTCACCTCTCATCAACAAAGGGTCTTTTTGCAACAGACAGAGGCCATTAAAAAAAACCCACAACCAAACAAAATGCAGAAAACAAGGGATCTTGGGGTGTTCAGTGGCCACTGGGAGACCCACAATACAATTCCTGTACCTCAAGCTCAGGGAACATCATTGATAAAGGAGCAGAAAGATTTTAAGAGCCAGATGAGCAGAAAGTCTGCTGTAAGACAGCATCTCTTAGAATTAGAAATGATAAACTACATCATCATGGCTGCTAAAAGAAGTCCAAAACAAGGATGACATCAATAGGTATGTTAACATGGAAAGAGGATATCTCATAGGGTCGAACTGCAGCCAAAGAATGAAAGCAACCAAGGAATGCTGAGAATGAAAGCAATAGTCTTCCTTAGGGAAGAAACTCCATATCGGTTATCCAAGATCAAGTGATCATCCCTGAAATCATACGCATGTGAATAACATTGTATGGACTGTGCAAATTGTATTTAAATATTTTAATTAATATTTAATAAATATTTTAATAAATTGTAATTATATATATATAGCTTCTAAGTGCACTGCAGGGATGTGAAAAGAGCGGACCTCACTTCCTTTTGGCCAACGCTTTGGAAGGGAGATTGAGCTTCTCCCAGTTATGTTTTGCATCTATGGAGCATATTGCTTTGGCAATTAGACAAGTGTATGGAGGGAGGGGGACAAAGACAGAGAAAGTGACATAAAGACGCAGATATATCCCGTACTCTCTTCGAATTGAGAGTTCTATTTGTGTCACTGAAAACCGAAGGAGTTCTCTCTAGTACTTCAGGCTCTGATGAGATTTGACATTTTAAATAACATCTTTGATCCTGGGCTGAATTAAAGAGCAAACAGAATTAACCTATATGAGATCAGTTTTGTAAATGCCAAATGCTAATCTCTGTTATTACTTAAAATGCCATTATTATTGATAATTGTTATTAATTAAAACCCATAGTTTTTAAAAACATGGGAACTAGAAAGGTCATTGAAAAAAAAAAGTAGAGAAAATGAATTTGTAGTTAAACTCGTGAAGAGCCAGTGAGGTTTTTGGAGAAAATGTACAAAGCTGAAAGTCTGGGTAAAAGACTCTGATCTGGGCAAAGCACTTAAGTTTGAGTTGATGGGAGGTGGTTAGGTCCAGGACCGTACTTGAAAGGTACAATGATAGACTGACGCCCACCACAAGGAAGCAGTAGCAGTGAGAGCAGGAATATGTCTAGCTTCCAAAGAAAACATTGTATGGCTTGACATGAGTATGACTTGTTCTGTGAGCTACCTGTTCCTGTCTAAAAGTTACTTCTTCATACTGCATGACACAGAAACATTACTTCACATAGCTTCTAAGGGTAGGAGATACTTTGCAAGTAAGTTAAAGGACTGGGGATTACTCTTCAGGTTGGAGGCAGGCTTCTGGTCCCAGCTATTATCATGTAATGAATCATAAAGGACATAAAGGACTGGAGTTGTCACTCATATGTGTTTGCCTAGCACATATGAGGCTTTGGCTTCAATTCTCTAGCACCGCATACACTGGGCTTAGTGGTGGATGCTCCTCATTGCACCACTCAGGAAGCAGAGGCAGGAGGATCAGGAGATTAAGGTTAAAAAAGAAAAGAAAAGAAAAGAAAAGAAAAAAAAGAAAAGAAAATGAGATTAAGGTAATTCTCAGCTATATTGTGATTTTGAGTCCAGTTGAGGATACAAGAGACTTCGTTTCAAAAGAAAACAAAAAAGTCAGTCTGCCACTGAGCTAAGCCAGAGACCCTGAGCTCCATCCTCAGGACTCACTGGTGAAAGGAGAGAGCTGATCCCCCCAAATTGTGTCTGACATCGACATGTATACCGTGACACACGCATACCTATATACTCACACACATCAGATAAACAAATAGTGTAATTAAAAACATAATTAATTTCTAAGTTCAGCTCTGGGCTATGAGCAACCTTCAGGTCCTTGACATTGCAGCCTTCTACAGAGGTGCTCCAGATTGACTTTTGCCACAGTAGGTGAATAGAAATGTGAGAAAATGGATATAGATGAAATCTGCCTCCTTTCCTACTTAATATTGATAATTATGGAGCACATCTCTGTGTGATCTTGAAAGATAAGAAACTACACAAAAATATAAGCTCTCAGAGCAAGAGGACTATGTAGGCCATCTTTCAATCTGCCTCCTTCACAAGGGAAATTCTCAAATGAATGTGCTAGAGAAGTACTCTTACGATTGAGGCCAAGTGGGGGGTTCAGTAGTGAACTTACAAGACAGTGCTGAGTTCTTGAAGGTGAGCTTTGGGTTTCTCTAGTCAAAGCACTACAGAAATAGTCTGCTCGATGTTGGAGACAAGGCAGTGTGGAAAAGGAAATCCAATTGGAAGGAGATGCAGATGAAATGGGCCCTGTCGAAGATGCCAATGCTTTTTAACCAGGTTTCGGTATTAGCATGAGCTAAAGAGAGTGAACACATAAAAATTTATTGGAGCTGGGCAGTGGTGGCACACACCTTTAATCCCAGCACTTGGAAGGCAGAGCCAGGCAGATCTCTGTGAGTTGGAGGCACCAAAGCCACACAGAGAAACCCTGTCTTGAAAAACAAAACAAAACAAAAAATGTATTGGAGGGAATGCCTTTTTCTGGTTGTTGATGAACTTTATAGGTAGAAGAAATAAAGGAGTTGCATTTTATTACTCTTTCTGATGGTATAGTTAATGGAAGGCATTTTGGAATTTCAATTGCTCTAGCTTGTTTCCTTTTGCTGTGATACATACCATGGCCAAAAGCAACTTGGGGATGAAAAGGTTTATTTCAACTTTCAGGTCACAGTCCTTCATTAAGGGAAGACAAGGCAGAAACAGAAGCAGAATTTATGGAAGAATGCTGTTTACCACTTTGCTCCCAGGCTCATGTTTAGTTAATGCAGCACAGGTCTGCCTGCATAGGGATGGTACCACTCACAGTTGGCTGTGTCCATCCACATTAATTACCAATCAAGGAAATGCCCCACAGTCATGCCAACAGGCCAATCTTATGGAGACAATACTTCGATATGGTTTCCTTTTCTCAGGTGTGTCAAGTTGACAAGATTGGCCATCATTTCTATGAAACCACACAATCAACTAACATAAGTAAAACAATGTGGACTTAAGGATGAGATCTATTATCCACCCTCTGATGCTGTTACTTTTGCTTTGCATTTACAAATTACCTCTCTTGTCCTCCCTTCCCCACTCCCTCTATCCTTCTCTCCCCCTTCCTCTTCTTTCCTTTCAGATAGTTCATTAATTAATTCATAATAGTATTCTAAGCATTTGTGTATTCATTAGAAATCACACATTGTGTGTGAATCACACATATATCTGAAACAATGACATATTTTGCAAGTGAACCAACAGCTATTCCTAGAGATTGTTTTCCTATATGCTTCAATTACTGTGAGCATTGATTTGTTTCAAATTAGTGAGTATAAGTAGAAAAATAACCTGAACTAGGTAAGAAAGTAGTAGAAATTAGAAATAAATAAGGTTCCCACAGCTGATATGCTTGTCCCCAGTCTTTCTTTCTAAGAGCTCCTGTGTTTTGTGTATAAAGCACATTACCCTGTTTTGTTTTGTTTTAAAGTTGAGCGCATTTCTTTCTAGATCTCATGAGGAAGGATAATGTACATTTGCACTGTTCTGTGGAGGAGGAAGGAGTTCATTTCTTCTCTCTGGCCTGAAAGCCCTCATTCTCTCCTTTCTGCAGCCTGGGTATAATCAGACAGTCCGCAGTAAATGGAGCCCATGCTTTAAATGAGGTCTCACACAGTGCAGGAATGATTTCCATGGGCTAATTTGAGCTACCTCCATTTATGCTTGACAGGAAGGCATTTTATCCTGTCTATTCATGATTCTTTTTAACAGCATCCCAACTTTAAGAAATTGATCTTCTATCTAGCATTGCTTGAAGCTTTTCAAACTGTTCGTTTGCACTGTGATTTTACATTTGTAATAATATGTGCATGACTATATCTATAGATGTTCATATGGACAGAACAGATTTGCTTGTATACAAAATACATGAGACACGCACCAACATTCGCACTTGCATTCCATGGGTTCTCTTCAAATTGGATGCTGTACAAAAGAGTTTTATCTTCCAGGGATGCAAAATGCATGAGAATGCTTTTCAGTCAGAGAGCTCTCAGGACAGAGAAGGAAGCAGCATCCAGGAGAGCTGGCGCAGCTGGAGGTGTCTGCTGGTAAATACCAATTCAGACCCCTAAGCTGCTGTCAACTGCCTTCCTGAGAACCGGCAGGTTTTCCAAATGGACTTTGCACATCTACATGTGTAATTTGTAATTAATCCATTGTTCAATGTCATTCGAATGCATTTGACAGACCCCTCCCACCCCCAAAACAGTTCCATTACTGGGCAGTAGGGAGTACTTTCCTGGTTAGTCTTTCCAACGTACTTGTTTTAGGCTGATCCTATTTTAAAGACGCTTGGAAAATGTGTCTGGCATCGTGGATTGCATTTCATTTTGTGCTTTCACTGGGAGAGGACACACTGGCTTGATTTACTGTTTCTTTTCTCTCTCTCTTTCAAATCACCACTCTTTCTGTGTTTCTTTTGTCTGCCCCACAGCCACACATCATACGCTGACCCATCCAGACACAAACTGCTCTCATGAACCAATATGAAGATTTTTGAAATCAAACTAGGTAAGGCACTATTTAATCCCTGGCCTTGCTAAAGAGGACAGAAAGATGAACCTGTGCTCCATTTTATGATTCAATTTTTAAAAATTAATTTCAGCCCATTCCTTGACCACTTCAAACATGTATGTAATGCGTTCTGATTACTCTCCCTCCCCGACTCCCGTTTTACCTCCTTCCCACCCCTCCTCATCACCAGTCCCTTTCTTAGACGTGTGACTTCTGGTTTTGTTTTGATTTAGTTTAATCAGGGCTGTCTGTGTGACAACTGGATTGACACTCTCCACTGGAGTTTTGTGGACTCATTGGTGGGTAAACCATGAATTTTATTTATTTTATTTAATTACCACAGCTCCACTCTTGGGCTTCTGGCATTGCAGAAACTATTCCAATTCTACAAAAAAATTAACTTGGTGGAAATTTTAGGGTTAATTTAGGCAAGATGAACGTTACTAGTTTGGAATATCATTTTTTTTAAATTAAATTTTTTCATTTATTTTACATAGTGACCACAGTTTTCCCTCCCTCCTTTCCTCCAGTTCCCTCTCCTGACCTTACCTTCCATTTACCCCTTATCCCCGCCCCATCCACTCCACCTCTGTCACCATTCAGAAAGGGGCAGGCCTCTCATGGGAGCCAACAAAGCATGACACATCAAACTGGGGCAGGATCATGCTCCTCCCCCTGCATCTTGATTAATGATTGATATGGGAGGTGTCCCTCCCACTGTGATGATGCAACCCTGGGGCAGTTGCTCCTGGGGTTGTGTACCAAATTAAGCCACAGGCAAGTAATAGCCAGTAAACAGCATTCCTCCATGGTCTCTTCAGTTCTTGCTTTGAATTTTTTTTTTTTTCAAGACAGGGTTTCTCTGTGTAGCTTTGTGCCTTTCCTGGATCTCGCTCTGTAGACCAGGCTGGCCTCGAACTCACAAAGATCTGCCTGCCTCTGCCTCCCAAGTGCTGGGATTAAAGGCATGCACCACTACCGCCCGGCTTGCTTTGAATTCCTGAGCTGGCTTATCTTGGTGATGGACTGTAACCTGTGAACCGAAATAAACTTTTTTTTTTTTTCTGAAGTTGCTTTTGGTCAGTATTTTATCACAGCATCAGAAAGCTAACTAAGGAAAACAGGATTCCAAAGCTAAGTGGCTTAGATTTCCTTGTAGGAACTCTGAACCATTCTTAACAGGGATTGTCATCTTATAATGGGTGTGGGCTAGGGAACTGACCCAGGGATGTTTTCAGTGGAGAACCTGGTATGGTTTCCCGAGGTTATTCCATTCAGTGGGATGCTCTTTCCACTGTTTAGGTCAGCAAGTGGAGGGATGGAAAACTGATAGTAATGCAAATGGTTTTTGTTTTTGTAGCGATGCATATGAATTTTCTCTGGGAGAGACACAATTGATTTCCTTTCTGTGGAAGACACAACCAGGGACATTATTCTTATATTTGTCAATAGGACTTTTAGGAGTTTTCTACTTTTTAGCAAATTGATTTAGCACTTGGAGTGTCTAGACACATCTTTGTTCACATTTTAGGTTGAATGAGTCAATATTTCATTATTTCTCTCACTTATTAGTGAGTTAAATATGTTCTTTGACAGATGTTGGTCATGTTTTTTGTAGGGGAGTAATGCTTGTATTCTTGAAATATACTTGATTATTCTACACATTCAAGGCATCTGTTATGTATCCCTTCACTCTCTTCCCATCTTATTCTCTTTTCTCTTCCTTTTTCTTCCCACTTTCATTATTTTTGCTGATTCTGCATCAAAACCAGTGAACTTTCATGTTTCTGCATCTCAGAGTTTAATAACACACCTCACTAAATTATGAGTTCCGGTGTATGAACAAAGAAATGGAACAGCTAAGTCAGCAATCTCAAGTCACCATCAAGTAAGGGACTAGAGGAACCTTGAACTTGGGTGGTGCAAGCTCTTGGGAGAGGACTTAACTGATATGGCCTTCACTATTTTTTATATAAACCAAGGTGTGAATGTTTTCATATATGTAATACAAGAACAGAAACACGCAAATAGTTCATTATGTTAGCTTTTTTCTAGCAATTATTTGTTTCAATATGTTGAATCTCTGGTCAGTTATTGACTTAATTTGCTTATATATGAATAATTTAAGATTTTCAGGAGAATTTTGTTGTTCTTTTAAAATTTAGTAATTTTTATATTTCTAATTAGACTATAGAGTGTGAGATTTCATTATAGCATTTGCAAACTTAATTTATTTTTGATGTCCACTTCCTTTTCTTTCTCATCCTCTTGGCCCCTTTTGTACCCTTCTACCCTACTCCATGTAGCATCTTGCCCACTTTTTGTCACACATGTGTTCTATTAAACTGATGTACAATGTGTCTGCCATCTTCACAGTTAGTATGAAATGCTGTGGATGACTTTTCTTCAAGAAAATCTGTCTTTTTCCCTAAGCTAAGGACAGGCCTGCTTCAGTGAGCAACCTTTTGGGATGTGAATATTACTACTGAAAACTAGTGTTCTTGAGTTACTTCAGCAGAAGACATAAGCAGTATTTGGGGTTTGGGAGTTTGAATCTTACTTGGTGCATTATTAGAACCCCTTAATATATTTAGAGAAGGGTGGTGAGATGGTTCAATTGATAAAATGATGTGGACCTGAGTTTGATTTGCAGAATTCATGGAAAAAGCCAGATGTGGTGGTGTGAAATTATAATCTCAGTTCTGGGGATACATGGGCAGATCCCCAGGGTTCACTTCAAAGACCACCTCCTGAGTTGGTGAGCTATCTGAAAAAACTGAGGGCCTATCTGAAAAAACAATGTAGATAGTACTTGAGGACACTTAATGTTGTCCTCTGGCCTCTACATGCATGTGTATAGGCATTTGCACACACACACACACACATTTCGACGTGGGTTAGTTATTCTTGCTTCACTGCAGACCATCACTTACAGAATGTGCTTTCAGCCTGTAGGAATCATTCAAGTTCAGACTTTGCTTGGATGATGCTTCCAGATTTGGGATTAGGAGTTAAGAAACATGACTTCTGGTACTAATTTTATGGGCCATGTTACTGAGACTCAGAAACCTGCTAAAATAAGGGTAATTTTTGAGCATCGTTTAGCCATAGTTCCTGGGCATTTGGGGTCATTAGACCATGCCTTTGAGGAGAGTTTCATTGTTCCTGCTTATGCTATCTGCCTACTTTGAATTGCAGTTGGCCCGTTGCGTAAATGAATTTTTAGTAGCAAACCTCAAGAGTACCCAGAAGGTGGTCTCTAGGTCTCTGGAAGTATAAGCAGTAAGAAGGCCTTAGTCTGGAATCTGGGACAACTTTGTGCAAACCTGAGGATGGCTTCTATCAGAGAATGCTCGGCAAACTTGTGTGGAACCAACAAAACCAGCGGCTGACTTGGACACACAAGTACAATGCCATAGTGGTCCTCATGGCATCTGATCATTTGTTCACAAGCTACGGTGGGGAAAGCGGAACTCAGGAACCGTTTATGATGGTGGCCGTACTGTGACACTTAGGAATATACAGCTACTGACAACCTTTGTTTCATGAACCCGTTCAATTAGAAGAGCCTTTAAGTAAAGACAGTGCACATTACTGCGGGAACAGAATAACAAGGGGAAATTGAAAACTTTCCTTGAAAAGCCCTACTTTTAATCAAGGCTGTAAGTCAAGCTGCCATGTAGTACAAGAGTTTAAGGAGGAGGGAAGTGGAGAAGCCATCTATGCTACATTGCGTAAGGACTCAATTTCACTTCTAAACAGAACTGTAACTGGAAACTGTCCATGTGTGGGACTTAAACACCCGTCTCATACTTCGATCTTGTTTCCTCGATTAGAGGGAAATCAGCTTGATTGATTTTTCTGCCTTAATGACTATGATGTTTAATCTTGGATGTTATCTTGACTGATCTGGAATCAACTTTTCCATTTATTTGTGTGAGTGTGTATGTGTGAATGTGAGTGTAAGTGTGTGTGTAAGTATGTGCAAGAGAGTGTGAGTGTGTATGTGAGTATGTGTTTGTGCATGTAAATATGTGTCTCTGTATTAGTGTGTGAGTGTGTTTGAGTGTGTGCACATGGAAGTATGTGCAGCACTGGGAAGTTGAACTCAGAGCCCTGTGTATGCTAGGCAAACACTGGTGAGTTATATTTAAAAAAAAAAAAAAACAACAACAACACATTTTTTTGTTTTGTTTTGTTGGCTCTTGGAATTGAATTTAGGGCTTCATGCATACCAGACAAATGTTTTGACACTGAGTTAAAGCTATAACCTCAGCTCTCTCTCTCTCTCTCTCTCTCTCTCTCTCTCTCTCTCTCTC
>CABHPH010149515.1:28167-50989 GCA_902168325.1 Peromyscus nudipes
CACACACACACACACACACACACACACACACACACACACACACACACTGAAGCTTTATAGGAAGTACTGACATATTTCAGAGAATCATTCTATTCTGCTGTGGAAAAGATTTAAGGAATGGTTTTTCCTTGAGCGTCATTTTACTTTCTACTTCATCATCCCGGGAGCATCCTAGCGGAAGAGGGTATTCAGAAGTGCCATGGAAGCTGAAGTGGATGAGAATCCTTTCCAGACATCTTGAAAGTATTTGGGAGATCCCACGACCATTTCCTGCCTTTGGAGTGGACTCTACTACCTTAGAAGTCTGTGCTTAGCTTCTGTTTTTCACTCCACTGGCTCTGCCCATTCTCTGGATTCTTACTCTCCAGGCTCTCATCTTCTCCTGAGATGCTCATGTTCCTGCTGTTTATCTTTGGAAGACATCCCTAGCTTGGCTGGATAATCTTGTCAAGGGAGATAAAAATTTTCCTAAAATCATGCTCTTTCTTCTGGTTTCAGCTTTATTGGGGGCATCTGCTGAAAGAGATCTTTATTTTTCCAGAGCATGAAATAGTATCCTGAGTATTGACAGCATAGGTAGAGTTAGCAAGAAAATGTCTGAGGCAATTGTCAAAGAATTTCTCAGTGAGTTGCTTTTGGGAAATATGGTATCTGCTCACAATATAATAACAGATAAAAATGTAGTAGAAAAAGTAAGCCACTGAAATACTTATTATGTATGTGTGGTTCCCATCAGCCAAGACTCTGGGTGGCTTAGGACTGAACCAGTGCCATTTGACAGTTGTCTGTCTTAGTTGTGGTTCTTACATCCTAATGAGGTGTTAACAAGTTTGTGTGTGCATTCTCATGAATGTGTACAGCCAGACATGTGGGATTTGATGAGGATCAGTTGGGTATGACAGGATATGAAGAGAGAGGCAAAGTCATCAAAGGCATTACTCTTCAGGACAATCAGAACTGAGTGAGAACATTCCGTTAACATCTCCCAGGGTTATAGGATAGTGCAGTGTGATGCTGTAAGATCTGAGAGAGATGCATTTTACAGAAGGGACACAATTTACATTGTCCAAGCTCTTTGGTAGTCTTTAGAAATGAATGATCCATTCCTTTCCTTGGAAAAGCAAAACTATTCCAGATGAAAAACACTGTGTCTCTTCAATCATTTTACCTTTGGGATTTTTGTATTTTAAAGCTGTTTTGCTCATACATTTTTCAAAATAACACGAGGTCAGAACCTTGTATTATGAACCAAAATAGAAGCAGCTTAATTCAGTGACAGCTGTTAGTGATTTCGCTCTTCACAGAGTTCTTAAACATTGACCCCGAGGCCATGTGTCCACCCACTACACGCCAAGTTGTTTTTGCACAGTGATCTCAGAGGAATGACTGTGGGCGTGTGGGTGGATGTCACAAAGACATCTCCCCCCTCTTAATTTACATTTGAACACAGATATTTTTTCCTCAAAATGTGGTCTTCTCTTTTGGAATAGTAAGGGATAAATCTGTATATTTTCCCAAGTAGCAAGCCTAGGAAATATTGATAAAAGACTTTTATCAATTATATGTCAAAGAATGATGCTTCAAGTATTCGCTCTGGTTATTTTTCTCCTATTCATTTGCTACTGGATGGGTACCAGGAGGTGTTTACTCACCTTCTTCTGGCTCTTCCTACTCTTTCATTCTACAGAAGAATTTTACTATTTTGTGTAACTAAGCCTGCAGTGAAACAATTTTATAATAGAAATATAGACTTCTCTTAAGAAATAGTTGCCACTGTATTAGACAGGGTCCACTTTTACAAAGACACTTGCATTTTAGAGTAGAAAGAAAAATCTGATTTAAAAGGGTTATTTTGAGGAATGTCCCCATGGAAGCAAACCAATCTTTCCCAAGAGAGGGGAACAGCAGTGTGAATTAAGAAGTGAGGTCAGGGCCAGCAAGATGGCTTAGCATTCACAGGCACCTACCAGGCAAGCATGAGGATGGGAGTTAGGTCCCCCAAAACAATGTAAAGTTGAAAGAAATGAACCAACTCCACAATGTTGCCTTCTGATCTCCACATGAACATTGTAGCATGTGAACCTCTCATTACACACACACACACACACACACACACACACACACTCACCTCCACCACCACCACCACCACCACCACTAATAATAATAATAATAATAATAATAAAATTGAAAATATTAAGAAGTGGGCTCAGAAGTCAGATTGCTTGGGTTCATACCTTAAACTTTTCACTTCCTAGCTCGGTATCTAGATATCAATGACACCTCTCTAGGCTCAGTTTCTTACATATTTTTAAGTTAGTTCTTTGTTTTAAGGCAGGGTCTCATGTTGCTCATAATGTCCTCAAACTCATGATGTAGCTGAAGATGACCCTAAACTTCTTATCTTCCTGTTTCTACCTGTCAAGTGCTGGGATTACAGGTGTGCATGAGATCAAACTCAGGGCTTTCCCCCCACGATACTGCATTCTACCGACTGAACCATGTCGGCAGCCTCAGCCTCTTTGCTCTAGCAAAAATGATCTCTGAATTATGGGATTGTGTTCTATGCATGTGGAATGCTATTTAGATGAATGCACTTCCAATTGTTATTGACAAACCTATGTTTGTTTCTCCCAGGAATCTGCAGGACAGGAGTTTAACTTGGACTATGCCTTGTGGTACCTGGCAACTGTTGGGATTGCTCATGCATCTCTGAAGCCTCTGGTTGTATAAGCAGGCCCAGGAAATGAAGAAGTGTATCCTCCTAAAAACATCCTCATCTCTATGCTATTGTCTGACCTAAAATGGTTTCTGTAGGATAAGGAGAACGGCACAAATTTTCCATCAGGATAATCATCTCAGCATAAATTTCACAGCACATTTCCTGTTGCGATATTCCATTTTGGTCAACTGAAAGTTCACATTTTTCCTTATCTCAGGAAGTTCAGGTCAGTATATGGAAAAACTGCTACAGCAAAGTAAATGACTTGGAAGGAAAAAGTCTAACCTCTTCTGAATTGCACTTACAGCGACACGATAAAAAATAATTGCTGCTGGATTCTTTTTGCTCTCTCTCTCTCTCTGGCCAGCCTGCTGACTTGTGATCTCTTAGGCAGAAGAAACCTTTGGATGTATTTAAATTCAAACCTGTTTATTGCAGATGATGAAATGGAGGCTCTAAGAGATCAAGTGTCACTTTAAAATCAGAATCAAGATTTAATTTGGAACTGTAACTGTATGGTCATCATTTTCCTCCTGCTCTCCTTCATCCCTCTCACTTCTCCTCCCCCTCCTCTTCCACCTTTCTTCTCCTTCATTTATAAACTGAGCACATTTCAGATTGAAGAGGAGAAAAGTTATCAGGAACATAGCTAGGTGTCCCCCTGCCCCAGACATGTAGCCCCCAGTTGAGCACCAAATGTAACTTCTTTCCTTGGTCTCCCAAGTGCTAGAATTACAAGCATGCCCTACCACACCTGACTGACAGGTAGTCTTTCAAAATACTAGCATGGAGGAATTCTAGGAGTGTGTGTGTGAGTGTGCACTTGCCTGTGCATAAAGGCCTGAAGCACATATTGGCTGCCTTCTATCACTCTCCACCCCCCCCACCTTTTTTTTTCTTTTTGAGAAAGGGTCTCTCACTGAATCTAGAGCTTAGCACTTCAACTAGATGGGCTGGCCAAAGAGCCACTGAGGCCCTCCTCTTCCTGTCCCGGCCCCACGTACGGGGATACAGATGTGCACTGCCATGTCTGGCTTTTACTTGGAAGCTGTTAATGCATACTCAGGGCCTCATGCTTGTGTGATGAGCACTCTGTTTACTGAGCCACTTCCTCAGCCCCTGGACGCAAGCTTCTTAAAGAACGAGCTTCCACTTGTTGGAGAAATTGAAAATAAAGTCACATTAGGGAAGTTTTGAAAGTCACTGAGTGCGTCCAGGGACCCTCCACAGAGAGTTTTGAAGAGGTTATCCTGTGTTCGACTGTGAAAGATTTCTTTGTAGATAAGGAAAGAATGTTTTCCTTCTTGAAATTAATTAGCTCTAAGTAGAGAATCCACTTGGGGATGGAGACAACACATCTTTCCCTTTTCTTCTAGGAACTGTCAGGACCAGGCAGGTGAGAGTCATGCTTAACTGCTTACTTCAAATTTTGCACTTACATTGTCCTGAAAGAAAATAAAATCCTGAAATAACATTTTTTTTTAATCATTAAAGGACCTAGGAAAAGAACATCTAGGAGTAGACTCTTCCCAATTGATCTCTGAAATAGGTTGGTTGAGTTCAGTGAATCACAGCTTGCATCCAGCAAGGATCACAGCATTCCACACACCCAGGCAAAGCAATAGTGCTGAAAGAGTTTCAGAAGAATTGGGTCAGGAGCAACTGATCCCTAAAGAATAAGGACTATCGAATCACCCTGTTTGAGGGTCTGGTTCAAGAGCTTTTGGTACAGCAAGTGTTTTGTGTCATTTTCCTCCCCCGTGGCTCACAGTGACAATCAGGTTACAATAAAAATCTCCAGAGATGTCAGCATTTCCACTCCAAACTGCTAGCTGATAAAGAGCCCATGATACTGTGACAGAAGAAAAAATATGTTTGCTCTTCATCTGGCACAGAGCCCCCAAAACCCATGCTATTTCCAGAATGGAGTTATGATATTTGATCTCTGTCCAGTTGCTTGTGCAAGAGCTTCTAAGACCCTAGGGATCTCAAGTGATGAGTAGTATGAACTTTGTATGACTTTGAAATAACCAGGGCCCAGGAGGTCCATGCATGACTTTAAGACACAGCTTCCCTGCAGAAACATGAAGGTGCGGTGTGAATGTTGGAACCTTGGCCCAATCTTCATCCCTGATGAGGAAAGAGGATCTGGATATGGAATTAGCTGCCAACAGTAAATGGTTCAGTTAGTTGCAACTGTACTACTGCACAGTGAAGGGTACTAAGATCCTTGAATAACAGGTAAGCTTTTGGGATTGGGAGTATATCGATGTTTTGGAAATAAGGATAAAGAACCTCAACTCTTCAGGAACAAAAGTCCAGTACTTAGGAACCTTCTGTACCTCATCTTGCCACAGTGTGTGTGTGTGTGTGTGTGTGTGTGTGTGTGTGTGTGTGTGTGCGCCTGTGGGGGCTAGAGGATAGCCACAGATGTCGTTCCGCAAGAGGCAATCACATCTACCTTGTGTTTTTGAAACAGGGTCTCTCACAGACCTAGAATTCACAAATTCATCCAGATTGGCTCATCAGTGAGTCCCTGAAACCTCCCTGACCGCTCCCTACACCCAACACTGGGATTACAATCATGTGCTGCCACATTCACTTAATGCGGGTTTCGTGGATTAAACTCTGATCTTCATATTTTCATTACAGGAAATTTACTGACTGTTTTATTTCCCAAGCCCTTTATAACATTATTGACAATAAATTAGTAAAGATTAATAAAATATTTTTTGTAATGGACAGTACCTGGCCTCAAGTGTATTTTTCTGGGAACTCCTGAATTTAATTATTTGTTTGGAGGTATGTGAATTCTCAGTTTTGAGACTGGCACCTGACGTGGGGACAGATTGTGAGCTGAAAATTTAAATTGTAAAGTCTGTCTTAATTTGGATTGGGAGTGTAGGATATTCAGCTGTTCCCAGAGATGTGGAAGACTGGTTAGTGTGAGGAAAACATCCCCACACATTTGGTGTCAGTTGACTGACAATCTACTGTTTGATTAGGTGACTTTATTTGCTTTGACAGGTATAATCTCTGCATTCATTGAGAAGGTTTAGAATTAAGGATAGAGTACATTAAAAAAAAAAAACCCTGCCATATCACCAATACTTTTTTGGTTGTTAGGATCAATTTGTTTATATTTCACATTTTGAGTAATTGTAGTATTTAAGAGAATCTGACACACAGAGCATCCAAGGGATTAGACTCACAGTTCCAAATTAAAATGTACAGTTGCACAATTAAATTAGACTTGTTATTTTAAATTGATTGACATAACATCACTTAGTAACACTTGTGCATGGGACTGGGATGTTTAGGAGAACCGAAAACCACTGCATTCATAAGTTTACCTTATTGTATTCACTTTAGTTGTGAAATATATAAGAAATTTTTGTTTATAAGTGAGATCACTGAAGTGAAGATATGGTAACACTGATAAACTAATAAATACAGTTTGACATACTTTGGAGTATTTAATTAATAGAGTTTTGAACGCCCACATAGTCATAACTGCTAAAATTTTACACTTATTTGCGTAATGAAATAACAGAAATCCAACAAATTAAAATAACATATTCAATAGTATAAAAACTGAAGGCTAAAAAATAATAACACGAGGAAGATAAAATTGCCCGACTGTGTTCCCTCTTTTTTGAGGGCACCAAGAAGCTCATTATAACATTAATTAAGATCATTTAAAATACAAAGTTACTTTTGTTTAAAATTGAATAGTTTTATTATTTAATGGAAAAGGTGATACACATTCCTATTTCAGACAAATTTTTGTGTGAAGAAAACAGAGTCCATACATTCTAAGCTTCAGTAAGTCCAAAAATCTTTATTGTACTTCTTTTATGCCTACAAGGTGTCTTAGATAGCCAACGATGCTATTCCTGCCTTGCCTTTCTGGCACTTACATTATGAGGTGATGCCTGAGTCAGTAGGACAACATGCATCGATTCATTAAATAAATGAATAAGCACAAGTGGACATTAGCCATAGGAAATCCATACTCTAGCCAAGTGGTTGGGGTTGATGAAAGAGGGTTATTTACTGAGCACGGTGGAAACGGGCAATTTAGAAACATCAGTGAGCCACAAGGTAGGTACCACAGCTATTTGTTTGACTGTTTCTTCCCTGGAGTGATACAAGTTGGAGGTATTAAACATGAATTTGTTGAAAGAAGGGTAAGACTGGTTGGGAGAGAGCATTACATTAGAAGGCTTCTGGAGCTGAGGGGTGGGAGCAATAGGGCCTGGGAAGAACTGAAGAGCAGCTTGACAGCTTTGCTCAAGGGTGCCCTGCTGTGACTATAGTAATGACCCATCTTATACTTCTCCATAGACCATGTGGTTTTCATCATTTATGATCTTATCTGATAGGTTGGCTTTCCTGCCAATTTTTTAAGTAACTGTGGTAACTACCTGGGTTAGCCCCTCAACACACAAGGAGAAACATGTGAGGAGGCTTGTATCTAGGCAGGGAATTGGGGAGATAGTGTGGTGTTTCTAGCTCATGATTAACTTTCTCTGCTATCTTAGAACACCAACAGTTATATCTTGCTTCTCCATTTTAACACGAATCTTAAAAGGTCTTATTAATAAAAACAAACCCAGAGCCAGGTATTGGGGTGAATGCTGAAAGATCAGAGAAGCAGAACAAGCCACAGCTAACTTCACCTCGCCAATGCCTCAGCTGATTCTGTTTCCTCAAACTGGAAGTCTCTGAGTCCTCACCTGAATGGATCTCAGCTGAACTGCTGCTAAAAGCCTAAAAACTTAAAAGCTTCTAGTTCCTTGTCCTCAAGCTTTGTATACTTTTCTGCTTCCTGCCATCACTTCCTGGGATTAAAGGCATGTGTCTTTCCCAAGGAAGACATGAGATCTCAAGTGCTGGGATTAAAGGCATGTGTCATCATGCCTGGCTGTTTCCAGTGTGGAAACTCACAGAGATCTGGATGGATCTCTGCCTCAGGAATGCTAGGATTAAAGGCATGTGCTACCACTGCCTTTAATATAGTGTTTAATATAGTGGTTGTTCTGTTCTCTGACCCCCAGATAAGTTTATTGGGGTACACAATATATCAACCACACTCCATTGCTTCTAGGAGGAGCTACTTTGCTCTGTTTGTGAGAAAACACAGGTGGATAGCAAGAAAGCACAGAAAAGAGAGCTAATTGATCTTTTCCTGTTTCCTGAATCATTATCTCTCTGCAAGAGTAAACCTTATAGCTTGAGGGGTAGTACTCTGTTAATAAAAGTACCATCATCATTTATAGCTCAATATATACTTTCTTACTTACTTAACTTGTTCCTTAAAAAATGTAATTAAGTATATAATAAATAATGATCAATAACTAAGCTGTTTACTCACCAGACTGATAACTTTGTTTCCTTCCTGAGTGAAGCCAGATCTCATCTTCTTTCCATAAGGTGAGCATACTTCTAAGTGTTTGTTAGTCCTGAATGCACAAAACAATCTTCATAGATCAAGGGTCCGATAATTTGAAATATTGTGTTTTATTGATGATTTTTTGGTTGAAATAAGTAACCTCTACTTTCTTTTGGTTTTGAAATGATTTATTATTTTTAAGTGTGTGCCCTGTCTTAAAGAAAGTTTACACAGTGGTTAGGTCAGTAAAGAAAAGAATCAAGTACTTCCCAAGATAACTTGACAAGGCTAATTTTTATAAAGCTATTAAAGGTAATTGTATAAGTCAGTTCTTTATGGTACTTAAAGATACTTGCACATCCTTTAAAACTTATTTAAAGATGTTTTAAAGCCATTGGATTATTTATTTAAACTCATTGTGAAACAACATTTATATTTGGTAACCAACCTCAGTGTAATCTTAAAATAAACAAAGTCTTTAGATGTTTGCTAGTTTTTCTTTTATGTGTGTGAATGTTTTGCCTGTATGTGTGTTTGTGCACCATGTGTATTCAGGGCCCATAGAGGCCAGAAGAGGGCATCAGAACCCCTGAAAGTAGAGTTATAGATTATTGTGAACTGCCATGTGCATGCTCGGAACCAAACTTGGGTCCTTTGACTAGTCAGTTCTCTTAACTGATGAGCCATCTTTGTCCCATAAAATAACAAACTTAATGATTTTTTTCAGATAAGTGTTTTTCTACTTTTGAAATCAACTCAGATAATTACTCTGTATAAGTGAGTGATACTTTACAAAAAGGAATGGAGGACAAGATATTTCTAGCCTACTTACCATCCCCACCTAAATTTGACTTTTAAATAAGAACACTTACCGAAAAGCTGAACATTTCTTGTAAACAGGTCACAGACAATCAGAGCAATAGTAGTAGCAATATTGTGTAATGTTCATTGGTATTTGGAATTTTGCTCCCTGTCATATTCAGTTGCATCCTTCATTCAAGGATAACTGAAGACACCTGTAGCTAAAGACCCTTGTCTTTGTTACAATTTGAAAAGGAAATATTCTCCATAGGCTCATGTGCTGAATGCTCACTTCCCAGCTGGTGGCACCTTTTTGGAGGATGTAGTAACATTAGAAGGTGTGGCCTTGCTGGAGGAAGTGGGTCATTAGGGATGTCTTTGGGGCTATATCTCTTCTGACCTTTTCTTGTATCTCTCTCTATGCCTGGTGCCAGTCTTCAATAAGGCAAACAACTCAACTACATACTTCTACCACCCTGATATTCTGCCCAAGTTCATGGGACCAAGTGACCATGGACTGAACCCTCTAAAACAGTGATGCAAACAAAGCCTTCTTCCTTTAGGTTGTTTCTGTCTGGTGTGTTGTGTTGCAGAAGAAGAGAAGTGGCCAATACAATCTTTCTGATCTTTTTATTGGCCGTTACCCTTTTAATAAAAAAAAAAGGGAATTATTTTTTCTAAGGAATTTTAACTTGCTAAATATGGTCCTATGGTCTTAATTTTGTAAACCTTTACAATCATAACCTCTGTATCAGTCTTGTTGAAATATATTTTATCCCCTCAAGTAATTCACATTTTCCTTTATTTCATATGAATTGCATGTGAATTCATATGAATATCTTTATAAGAACAAATTAGGGCATGAATGTAAAATAATTTCTCATGGATCATATTTACTTCTTCTTTAGCAGTTTAATATTTTTTTCTTATCAAATAGATGAAACTAGGGGATGTTTTTGCAAGTTCAAAAGCAAAACAAATAAACAAAACCCATGAGGGTCTGCTTGTGTGTCTTTTCCCTGGTTAGATCCCATTTTTCTCCTGGTTTAACATTTCTTACCCAATACTGTTCTTGACCATGGCTAATTTGTGGTATTGGGACCCTAAGAAGGTTTCTCTTTTTCTTTTTAATCTCATTTCTAGTCTATACTCCTCAATAAGAACCATGCTTTCCCTGACAAAGGAAGGATTTGCAGGCGGCTGCCAGTGGGACTGTACCAGGACTGGCTTAGTTGCAGGGCACTCTCTCACTTGTGCTTAAGGACATTTACAAGCTTATTTCATTGCTATGAAAAACACTGTGTCATTAATTCCTAATAAAGGTTGTACCAATACTTTCCATAGCTCCTAATTTTGCATCACCTGTGTGGTGGTGGTGGTGGTGGGGGGGAGTTTTCTTCCATGCATTCTTCATTCTTCCTTCCCTTTGTTTTCACCCTCAAGTCCCCAACCCCACCTCACAACGGCCCCCCCCCCCAGCTGCTTCTATGTTTGTGATGACCTAAATGATAGCTTTCCATGCCCTACAGCTTCTGTACCTGGCTTGCTCTCAGATTCATCTGCTAGTATCTGCCTTGCTCTGAAGTCACAGATGACTATGTTCCTGGAGCCTTTGCTGTTGAACATCTGGAACACTTGAACAGGGCATTTCTTCTCCCTCATCTACGCTCTGGGCAGCTTTATCTTTTAGCTTCAGATAGTGACCCACAGTCACCCATTGTGAAGGTTCCCTGAAGTTTTCACACTCTTGGTGTCTGGGAACATCTGTTTCCCTTTGTTCCCCCTCCATGCCTAGGGTGCTAAAGACATGTGACTTTTTTTTTTCATAATATTTTATTTGGGAATTTCACATCATGAACCTAGAGCACCTCATTTCCCAGTGTTCCTAGGTCTGCCCCCCATCTTGTGACTTCCCCCTGAAAAAGAGGAAGAAGAAAAAGAAGAAGAGGAGGAGGGGGAGGAGGAGGAGGGGGAGGAGGAGGAGGGGGAGGAGGAGGAGGAGGAGGAGGAGGAGGAGGAGGAAACAAACGAACAAAAAAAATCAAGTCCAATTTGTGCTAGTTATATACTCACTGGAGCATGCTCAAAAAAAGGTGGCTAGCCCTTTAAAGAAAACTGAGTCCTTCCCTCTAACACCCATGCCAGAAGCCATCAATTGTGGAGAGCTACACTTCAGCATCCTTTTCAAAATTTTCAAGAGTTCTCTTGGGTGATTTGGGCTGTTACTTTTTTGTGTGTGTGGGGGGAGTAGGGATAGTCACACAAGCCTTCTATGTCCCTCTTTCTCATCTGACAGTCTGCAGCTATTAATACCATGACAAAAGTTGCTTCGTGGTCCTTAATAGTCAGTGGGCTCATGAACCATGGACTTACACATGGTTTCTGGTGACAGCACAGACACGCCATCCACACGGTCTCCAGTGTCAACACGAAGGCATATGACTTTGGTAACATCTGGACTTTTCTGTTACTGGTTGGTTTCTCAGTTCCTTCTTCTTCATTCACACAGACAATCTCTGTTACTAAATTACCCTTTGAAATGCCTAGAATAGGTTGTTTTCTAACTGGATTAAATTATGAATGATGTATCCTGGTTCTGCAGAATTGAACTCCTGAAAACAAAACTGTTGATATCTAATTATTTTTATTTTTGTGAGATACCTGTGAGTCTACATGAACCTCTATCAGGAGTGAGGATATAAAGGCATCTTAGGACAGATCTGAAAGAAAAATGGGTAAGAAAAAGAGGAGGGATGTGAATCCTATACTTTAATGAGAATAAGTGAAATTGAGAAGAGGAAACTCATTTCTTCATGTCAATAAATATTTTTTCCATATTTATTTACAGACTATTTAATACTGTAGATAGTGTAGCCACAGCTATAAGAGATAAGACACACACATGAAAGGGATATACAACTGTACTTCTGTAAGTATTGATAAATGATATGAAGAAAAATAGATTGTGAGCTAAATGATTAGATAGTATAACAGCTTTAAAACTTGAATGTCTTCTAAAGGCCTCATCCCCAGAGGTGTTCTTGGGGAGATAATGTGGTGAGGTCTAATGTAATGAAATTGTGTGCTTGAAATGTATTTGGGATTCTGTCTTCTTTCTTTCTTTTTTTTTCTTTTAAAGTTTGTTTCTCAGCGGCTGTGGGTAGAGAAGCTTCTTATACCCTGTGCTGCCATCATGATATTCTGCCTTGTCATGGACCTAGGAGTAAGGCCAAATGGCCATGGGTTGAATCCCCTGAAACTGTGAATCAAAATAAGCCTCAAGTGTTTCTTGCAGAAACAGGAAGTTGACCAGCACAGAATGTTTTGTGATGGCTCTTTATCTATCTATCTATCTATCTATCTATCTATCTATCTATCTATCTATCTATCTATCTATCTATCTATCTATCTATCTATCTTATGTGTGAGTTCTCTGTCTGCATGTTTGCCTTTATGCCAGAAGAGGGCATCAGATCCCAGTATAGATGGTTGTGAGCCACCGTATGGTTGCTGGGGATTGAATTTAGGACTTCTGGAAGAGAAGCTAGTGCTCCTAACCGCTGAGCTATCTCTCCAGTCCCTCATGATGGTACTTTTCAATGTAGTCTAAAGGCGTTTCTTCCAGAAAGTGATATGTTTAGGGAGACAATTAATTCATTGGCCAGGTGGTCTCTCTGGTCAGTGATCTTACATCAAACTACTCAGAAGTGAATGAATAACATGGTTAGTATTAGGTAGTTATCTCTTGTATTATCAGGGTGATCAGACACAGTCTTGAGTCTGGCATTATTTCCATTCTCTTAGAGGTGTGTTTGGCTTCAGGAAACTAAATAGCTGATGTAAGTAACTAGACATATGAATGAAGTACCAGAGAATAGGGAAAGGACTGAGTTTTGCTACGAGGAAGACATCCAGATCTAAATTCCTACCCTTCTTTTCTTTTCTGTCTACCTAGTGTGCTTTCCTGGTACTCCATGACTATAAGACACATGATCACTCTAGGACATCCCTCCTTGCTCAAGATAGAGATGAGAGAAGATTCTAAATACTGACTTTCATCAGAAAAGTTTCTTGAAATCCCCCATCTAAACCTTACTTAAGGCTTATGTCTTATTATACCTCTGTTCTAAGGGAAACTGAGAGGAGAGAAATCTACCCAGAGCCTTTATAATGAAGAAAGACAAGGAAGGTGATGTGAAGTCAGGCATTGAGATTCTTAGTGCATTATCAGTGTTATAGGATTCTGTGCTGTATAGTGCAAATCCACTCACACTTTCAAATTAGTGTGCATAAACCTACATGATACTTTCTAATAGCCGATTTTTATGAATGCAAATGATCATCAGCTTCAATTATCCTATGCAAGATTCACAAATGATCAGAAATATGCTCTAAAAAGATGGGCAAGGTTGATTAATTTCAAGTTGTCTGTGTGTGAGTCATTTTGGCTCAGGATAGTATCTCATAAATTTGTCATGTCCCAAGGAATGTTGTTTTAGAATATGATTTGTGAATTGATATAAAATATGTCAAAGGCATTATATAAATTGAAGAAAATGGGAAAAATGAATTATTAAAATCATTTGAATTGAGTTACTTGAAAATTATTTCAGACACTTGAGTAAAAAGAATCTTTGAGGACTATGTTGAGGATGAACATACAAAAAACATACACAGTCTATGTTCAGAGAAAGTAAATATGCACCAGACTTTTTGCTTGATGCTTTAAAAATACTGAATTTACTGTTTTTTTCCATTTTACACATAGTAGACTTGGGCATGAAATAGTTTAGTCAGAGAACTAACTAGGGTCACGGGTACCAAGAGGAATACCTCAGGTTCTTCTACAGTCTCTGATCTTCAGTCATCCACTTGACATGGTAACATTGTCTTTGCAATAAATGTTTGAATTTTAAATTACATTTCTTCATTTAGTGTGGCTAGTGAGTGCATGAGTATACATGTGTGCATGCACACATGTATGTGCCTGTGCATAGCACATGTGTGGCAGTCAGAGCAGATCTCACTAAACTGCTTTTCCCCTTCCACCATGAGGACTGAACTCAGTTTATCAGGCCTGTTAGTCAGCATGGTAGTCGGCTCTCTCACTGGCCCAAGAGTATTTGCTAAGGGTCTTCAGAAGCTCCATTGTGGCATATAGAAGTCACAGGCAGTCAACTCAGATGGATGCTAGTGTCCATGGATATATTCCTGTGAACATCTAGCTAGCTTCCAGTTTGGAAGGCCACATACTTTTTTTGAATTGCTGTTGGGAATCAATCTTAGTCCACGATACATATAACTTTCTAGAAAGTTCTAGCGATGTTCTTTTTAAAAGACTTAGAGTGATAGTTTTTGAAAGACAATGAAAGCAAACTGTACAAATGATCATTTTCTGGGCTTAAAATCTCCACTTGCCAGAGTTCTCTTAGAAGAAGGCTATGTCTGTTTTCTTTCATGCTGTTTGTTCACAGTGTCTAGCCTCCTTATTTCCTCCCATATAAGGAAGATCCTTTTTGCATTTTTGAGTCAATATAAATAATATAAGAGCATGTCTGAAAGCCCAGCACCAGGCGCTTCTGGGCTGCATGTCTTCTTAAGTTTCAGGGCAGTGTGGCAGCTTTCTACAGAGCCTTATCTCACAGGCCAAAAAGAAGAGCTGCGCACAATAGCAGCTTCTCTTCTCATCTGTGCGTGCACGCTGAGCAGGGAAAGTTCAGCCATCCTGCTTCAAATGGAGACTTTGAAAGGCATGAAGGAAAAAAAAAGAGTGCAGGGAAGAAAAGGAAACAAATATTGAGCTATTACAAAGAGGTTTTTTTCCAAGACATGTTTATTAAGCGGACTTTATTCTCTTCAACACACTCAAAGACATCTGATTAAACCGTGCCAGGGAAATTGACAAAGCTTTTCTTCCCTCCATCTGTTCAGGACAGATAAAGTGTTTCTTGGCCGATTTTATCATCTCTTAGGCTCTATACTCAGGGAGAAACTCTGACAGTTTATCATATAAAACAGGAGTACCAAACACACAGAACCCAGATCAGAGGCAAACTCCAGGGTGGGAAGACTGTAGCTGGGACTTCATGGTATGTGGTGGTTGCAGCTGGCAATTAAAAGTGCATAAGATAATTGAGGCTGATGCCAGGGACAAATCAGGGGCATTGATTAAAAATGGAGCAAGGAGCATAACTTTCCACTAAGCCTGCTTTTGTGTGGCTAGACCAGGTTTCCTGGCTTCCAGGAGGACCTGCATGGCCCTGGTGTGCTGACCACCTGTGCTGTGTCCTTTCCAATCTATCAGCAGGACAGAGACCTGTAGCATGAATCTTAGAAGGTCTTATTAATAAAATCAAACCTGAGGCCAGTTATTGGGGTGAACACTGGAAGGTCAGAGAGACAGAATAAGCCACAGCTATCTCACCTCGCTGGATCCTCAGCTGGTCTTGTTTCCTCAGACTGGATGCCCCGAGCCCTCATCCAGAATGGGTCTCAGCTGAACTGCTGCTAGAAGCCTGAAAGCTTAACCAGCCACATGCTTCTCCAGGCCAAAGGCTTCTCCAGGCCAAAGGCCTCTCCAGGGCAAAATGCCTCTAGTTTCTGGTCCTCACGCCTTATATACCTTTCTGCTTTCTACCACCACTCCCTGGGATTAAAGGCGTGCTTTCTGGGATTAAAGGCGTGGGTCACCACGCTTGGGTGTATCCTTGAACACATGAATTTCTGCCTATGGAATGTTAGGATTAAAGGCGTATGCTACCACTGCCTAACCTCTGTTTCATATTGTGGCTATTCCGTCTCTGACCCCAGATAAGTTTATTAAGGTACACAATACTTTGGGGAACACAATACCACCACAGAGACCACTGTCACCAGGGCTGTGATAAAAACAGTATTTCCTACTGTCCAGTCGTCATGTTGTCAAACAGACTGCAAAAACAAACAGGATCTATATAAGGCTTCTTCTCTCTTTCTCACGGCTCAAATAACTTCTATCCATGAGGTCTTTCAAATTTTCACAGATCTCTTTTGGACATTCGAATAGATTAGAATTTTTGGAGGGTGGGGATCAAGTAATGAAAACATTACAAATGAGGGTGCATTTTCCGTCAGTGCTGATCTTTCCATGGGCATCATTTCCAGTGAGTGACATCCATTCAGTTTCTCCGTAATTCATCTCTACTTTTGTGCTATTCACAGCTTGTCATTTCCTCCACCATACACTTACGTTACTATTTTCCTTAATTATATCTCTTGCTCTTCCTGATATTTAGAATTTGATTCTCATTAGTTTGGTTTTGCTGAGCTTAAGGAATCCCTCTACTACAATTTCTAAATTACAGATCAAGCCACTGTGGAAATCCAAGGTCATTTCCCCAACTCAAGGTCATTCACTCAATTACAGCTGCAAAATTCTTTTCCATGCAAGGAAACATTCTCATGTTCCAGAGATTAAGACAAGGGCATCTTTGATGCTATTATTCTGTCTGCCGTGAATCAAAAATTACAAATGAGGTCAAAATGAAGGCACAGAAAGTTTTATTTGGGTATTGAATAGAGTTAGAAATTGGGATGTGAAATTAGATATAGACACCAAATGAGGGCTATGATGAAGTGAGAGAAGATGGAAGCATCTGTAACAAAAGTAAAAATGAGAATATGTCATTTGGACTTCTTTGGAGAGAGGCAAGGACTGAGACCATGGGGTAAACTAATGTGCAGGAGAATAGGTGAAATTTTTAAAAAGCCATTGAAATATCCACCCCAGATGGATGTAACTGGAAAAAAAATCCTGAGTGAGGGATTCCATACCCCAAAAGACAAATATGGTATGTATTTGCTTATATGCGGTTATTAGCTGTTAAATCAATGATAACCAAGCTACAGTCTGTAGAACCACAGGGGCTAGGTATTGAGTAAGGAAGTAAAGGAAACAGATCTCATTAGGAAATGGAAGCAGAATAGATAATTACGGATAGATGGGGGCCCTGGAGTGGGAAGATCAAGTAGGGAAGTGGAGAAAAGAGAGGGATGAGCGGGGCATATGGGAACAAGCAGTTAAAATTCAGGGTAATTTGAGGAGTAGTATGGAAACTTAATACAGAAGAAGCTTCCTGAAATATAAACACATATGAAGGCAATATAAATGAAATTGCAAATAGGGCAGACAGAATCTCAACTGGCCATCTCTTGACACCGAAGGAAGCTTCCAGTCTTAGGATTGGGTTACATCTAATTGAGTTGTGGGACAAAGAGGTCCCATGGGAATCCTCAAACAACTCAGGTTGTTGCCAAGACTAAAGCTTGCTCCTTGCAAACCAACAGCAAGGGTCCCACTGCTCAAGACAGCACTCACACAACTCACTAAACATGGAGAAGTATTGCTGGTGCCTACACAGAGCCTTCATCCCATACACTCTAGCATCTTTGGTACAGGAAGGTACTGTGCATGCTATCAAAGGAGAAATGTGGACACCAAGCCAGCTGCAAACCCTTTGATCGATAATGGTGACCTGCTTTGAAGATATGCTAGGGCAATGGTGGCACAAAGCCTGTGGGAGTACCCAACCAATAACTGATTTGGCTTAAGGTCCAGTCCACAAGATGGAACTCATACCTGGAACTGTTTGGGTGACCAAGAACTAGGGACTACATAGCCCAGGGACCTTAGGTAAAACCAAATACTACTGGTCTAAAAAAGGAAAAACAAAAATGCATTGATGAAATTACTCCTAATGACATTCTGCTATACTCATAGATCAGTACCGTGCTCAGCCATCATCAGAGACGCTTCCTCCTGCAGCAGATGAGAACAAATACAGAGACCCACAGCCAGACATCGTACAGAGAGTGAGAGACTTTGGAGCACTCTTCTCTAAATGAGATGTCTCCATCAAATCCCTCCCCTCAGAGCTCAGGGAACCTGTGGAAGAGCCAGAGAGGATGGAAGACACCAAGGAAGCCAAGCCCTCTAAACCAGCATGAGCAAAGATCATATGAACTCACAGAGACCAAAGTAGCATGCACAGGGCCTGCATGGGTCTACACCAGGTCATCTGTGTTTATATTACAGCTTCCAGTTTAGTGTCTTTTTTCCCCCTGGTTCCTGAGTATGTGAACTACTGGGTCTCTGATTCTTGTACATTCCCTTGGACTCTTATCCTTCTGTTGGTTTGTCCTGTCCAACTTGATGTGATAGCTTTTGTTTTATTATATTTTATTTTGTTATATTTTTAATAGCTTTTAGAAGCCTGCTCTTTTCTAATGGGAAACAGAAAGGAAGTGGAACCAGATGGGAAGGGAGGCAGGGAATTTCAACATATCACCTTGGGAGTAACATTGGTCAAAAAAATGTAGAATGGAGGTGGGGAGAGAAAGAGGCTTGGGGGACTCATTCAATAACCCAGGAAGTCTAAGCCAATGGGATGGTATGCAAGTGGCTTCTGCTGTTTTAACAGAATACCTTAAACAAGATAATTTATAAGGGATAGAAATGTATTTGATTCTGGGAGGAGAAGAGAGAGGGAAAGCCATAATCAGGATATATTACTTGATAAAAGAATCTATTTTCACTAAAAGGAAAAAATACACTAAATTGAAAAAAGAAAGGAAGAAGGAATAAAGAAATATCCATGCCAAGGACAGAGTAGCCACTGGAATCATCAGACTCAAGAAGTATTGACAAAATATAGATAGGTTGCTTAAGTTGGATCTCTTCGTTCAAAGTCTGTGCAGTAATGGCTACCAAGTCATCTCTAAGGCTTACAGAGGGAGCTTTTTTCTTTGACCATTCAGCCATTTTGGCCTTATTGTTTGTTTGTTTGTGTGCATGTGTGTAGCTTACAGCCACCTGTAACTCCAGCTCCAGGCTATCCAACACTCTCTTCTGGCCTTGGCATTTCTCTCTCTCTCTCTCTCTCTCTCTCTCTCTCTCTCTCTCTCTCTCTCTCTCTCACACACACACACACACACACACACATACACACACACACACACACACACACACACAGAGATAGACAAATAATTAGGTATGAACTAAATCCACAGATAAATCTTAAACATTTTAAAAGTTTAGAATTATAATTTACATTGACAAATCAAATTACATTTTTAGGTACAGATAATTTATGGTCAGGTTTCAATAAGCACTGGGATGTGCTGTCTCCTTATACTGCTTCAGGTCTCTACATTGACAATCCAGTTGGGAGGCTAAGTGTCAGTCACTTATTATCATTAAATTCAGGCTGTACTTCCTCAGATATGTAAGATCTACCTGGCCTAGGTAAGTTAGTTGACTTTGTATATCCTATGAAGGCAGCAATCATGGGGTGAATTATGTTATGGTTTGAATATAAAAACCCCATAAAATTTAAAACTTGATCTGTTTGTCTGATGAATTCATAGCTGAAATATTATTAGGAATTGGAGCTTGGCTGAAGTTTCTCACTGGGATCTAACTTTGAAGGACATCGCTTGCTCCTGGACTCTTCATCTCTGTCTCCTTCCTAGGTATCATGGGGGAAGCAGTTCAGATGCATACATTACCCACTTCTGCCATTTGCTCTGCCTCTCCTCAGGTCCAAGGCAACAGAGCCAGTTATCAAAGACCATAGGCTCTTAACCATGAACCAAAATAAACATTCCTTTTAAATTTTCTGACTTGAGGTATTTTTGTCACAACGATGGAAATGGACCAATACAGAAGTGAAGGTTTTTATGATGTGGAGTAGCCTGGTCAGATATGAATTTCAACGTATCACCTTGAGAGTAACACTGGTCAAGAAAATGTAGAATGGAGGTGGGGAGAGGAAGAGGCTTGGGAGACTCATTCAATAACCCAGGAAGTCTAAGGCAATGGGATGGTGTTCAAGTGTTTTTTGCTGTTGTAACAGAATATATTAAGCCAGATAATTTATAAGGGACAGAAATTTATTTGATGCACAATTCTTATTGTTTGGAAGTTCAAGATTGGGGGCTACAAGTAGTGAGGGCCTTCTTCCTACATCATAACAGGGTGAAGGTAGGACACACAGAGAGTAGACACTATTGCCACTTCACACACTGTAGAATATAAAGGTGTCATCAATTATTGTGTATAATGACCAAGGAGGACCTTGAAGCAAATGTATGCAGGAGGTCTGGATCAACTAGAGGATTTCAAAGCCATAGATGCTGATCCAGAATTTGGGCTTTAGTTGGTCTCAACTATGAAGGAAAGATTGTTGATGGACCTCCTAGGATTGGTGATAAATTTGAAACTCATAGTCCTTGTTTTCATAATGTTAAATACAAAACTAAACTCAGAAGAATCTCTCTGTAATACCAGGCATGCCAGAAGAGAGAAAATATAGATGGACAAGAATGAAAGAAGCGGAGGGATTCGTGTTGAAATAACTATCCCAATACAGTAGTTTTTGAAATCTATATTAAGGAAATTGGACTTTTAGAGAATATTTCAAACTGCTGGCCAATCATCATCCCTGTCTTGATGACCTATTAAATCTGTTCTCATTGCACATTTGGGGTCCCTACTGGAAGCAGGAAAGTGGTTGATTCAATAGTATTTGCTTTGTGAATTTCCTAGAGGTGATGTTGTTACAGAATATTAATCTAAAGGGTATCTCCAAGGATAATGTTACACTTGCCAATTATTGCAAAGGCATTTTTATCCCTGTAATGAGCATACATGGGTGCTGTCTTATCACCCTTAGAGTCTATTTAGAGCATGTGAGTAATGTTTTCTCATTATTTTATACATTTATCCCAAGAATATTAGAGAAATGGACAGTGGATTTTAGTAAAATCAGAGCATCCTCAGAGGCCTTTTCTAACTCTAATATAGGCAATAAAACTATGAATAAGAATAGAAACCAGAAGAGCAAAGCTGGCAATTTATAGCAGTGTAAAGAGGATATCAGGCCTCTGGCATGTCTCCACTTCATGTTTCTTTATTGAACACCAGGTTGAATCGGAAATGCCTTGTCAGCACAGCTTGGTTACAAACAGGCATCCCAATGGTGTAGCCTCAGGGAAGTCTGAGATCCGGCGTCTCACATCATCTGATAAAATAATCATTCTAAGTGGGGTCAAGGTAGAAAAGAATAAAACAGAAGAGCAGGGTACAGGATGAAAAAAGAGCATGGTTTGGGCTTGGGGAAAAACTAAATGTGTTGAGAGGCCTAAGACCTTGGAGAAAGAAGGTGGACTGAAGCTCGGTTGGAAAGACACTCTAACATAAGGTTAGAAAAGAGAAGTGAGGCGATAACAAGCATAGAGAGAAGGAACATTCATATGAGTTATTATCTTGCTTTCAACTCTGGTAATTTCCTACATGCATTACTGAATTTGGGGCATTTTTACCCCTGTACCTCTCCCATATCACCTCCCTTCTTGCTAAAGCCCTTCTTTCCCCCAACAAACCCCCATTCTACTTTAATGGTTTGATTTTTACTTTTGATCCACTGATCCACTGAATTTAATTATTATTGCTTGTTTGAGCACAAGCATATGTGTGTGTGTGTGTGTGTGTGTGTGTGTGTTATTAGACACACAAGATCAGAGAGGAGAAACCAAAAAGGGAACAGAATCACTGGGTGAAGGGGCTGAACCAACACAGTGGAGTTGAGGCTAGACTGAAGAGCAGGCATCCAACCAGCACACTGTGACTATTAAGATTTGCTGTACTTGGGGTACATGTGGTAGATGGAAGCATTTTGCTGAATTCCCTGAGAGCTCAGTCGCATCATCAGTCCTGATAGTAGTAGAATTGAGCTGACAGTAGTAGGTGATGAGATGGTGACAGACATGACCATTTAGAGGGTTAGCCTTACAGAGCTTTGCAGAATGGAGTGAAGGTAACAATAGAAGTCCACATGAGGTAGAAGATGAACTAGGTCCTGGTAGTAACAATGGAGAAAAGAGATACATATTGCTCATGTGAAAATCTTTAACAGGTAAGATGTTTGTAAGAGGGGAAGAAAGGGGTCTGAGAGAAAACAAAATGAATGCACATTCAGGATACCTTAAAGCAGTTAGGGCGTATAAACAAAACAGTTAGGGACTGTAACTTCCAATCTCAGATATAATGAATGGACTCTGAGATGTTTGTGGACATAAAGGTACAAATAAAAAGTAGGAAAAATAAAATACGAAGTTAATTCATTCCTTTTCCAATACCTCCTTATCTTGGACTTCAGTCTTGTTTGGTTTGTGTGGATGACTGTTTTCTTTTTATGCATCCAGCCATTCCTGATATGGGTGTGTGTACGGGTGCACACAGTTGCTTGGTATCTGTTTGGGTGGGAGCTCCACCTCAACCCCTGGCATCCTGGTACCCTGGCATCCCTATACCCAAAAGAGGCTGGAATGTTTGCGTGGGAGCTCTACCTCACCCCCTGGCACCCTGGCATCCCTATACCCAAAGAGTGTGGAGTATTTGGAAGGAGTCTGATGGAAAATAAAATCCACTTCAACTTCCCTCCCCTATCTCTTTCCCTAAACCCGCCCCTTCAAAGACCACAAACACAGCTCCTCCTGCAGAGAGGCTCAAGACTGCTCCTACAGGGTATATAAGTTGTATCTCAGAAAATAGAAACGTGGTTTTTCCTGCCTCTTGGCCCTGTCTCCTCTCTGAGGGGCCGGGAATCGCCTGGGAGCGCTTTACCCATTAAACCTGGGATTTTCCTGATTCGATCTGATTTGGTTTGCTCCTTCAGTGGAGAGGCCTTCAAGGTGAAAGAAAAAACTTATCAGTATCTTCCTTCCTTCCTTCCTTCCTTCCTTCCTTCCTTCCTTCCTTCCTTCCTTCCTTCCTTCCTTCCTTCTTTCCTTCCTTCTTCCCTCCCTTCCCCACTCTTTCTTTTTCTTTCTTTCTTTCTTTCTTTCTTTCTTTCTTTCTTTCTTTCTTT